>JAULKM010000009.1:1394743-1405664 GCA_032355605.1 Rubia tinctorum
TGGTTTTGTGTTTTGCAAGCACTTAGAGCTAATGAAACCTTATTAGTCTCATGGTTAGTCATGTTTCGAAAATGTTAACATTGGCCTAACTGAAGACATTTTCAAGTTTGGACAAAATTTATCTTGGATCTTATGTAGCGTTATGACAACTATCTTAACCTGCTTCATTTCATGCAGATTTGGTAATGCTGATTTGCCCGTTGATGATATTGCTGCAGCTTGCCTTCTGGTAACTGGAAAATGCATTTTTATCTAGCATGTTTGTATACTTGCTCTCTCCATGATTAGAGTCCACTTTGTAATACTAAAAACAGTACTACAAAGTAGACTCTAATAACAGGATTGAGAGAGTATTTTTCTTTGACTGAACACGACAAAATGTTTAATTAGCGTCACTGGTTGATTGCAGATATATTTTGGTGTTTCGACATTGCTTGACGCTTCCTCTAGTGATGGCGGTAAGGCTGATGAAGAACAAAAGGAGGTAAGCACTTAAGTAACATAAATGTATGCGGCTTAGTTCAGTTCAGAATCTGAATTTTCCTTGACAATAATGTCTCTGTCTAGTATCCGTACTTTGTATTTGTGTGACCATTTGCTATTTTAGAAAGTTTTGCAGTCTTAGTGTGGAAAAAAAATAACACTAGCTTCCAAGATTTTGTCATCTGAAATTTTGATATCTCTAGGGTCGAAAAGTCTGTTTGATGTGAGATTGATAATGACATTTGCTAGAGATATCGAATTTACTGGTTTCCTTTGGTATAACTAAACATTAAATGAACATCTTTTACTTCATAAAAAATCCAAGAAATTGACAAGTTGTGAAACCTGATAATACATCTAGTATGCAATCAAGATTATATTCATGAGTGATATAATAAAAGCTACAGTTAAATGGCAATGGAATAGTGATACCCAAAGCTCAGTGACTAAGCTCTGCAAGCTGTGCGATTATCTGGCACACATAGTTAAAAGCCATTGTTTCTGTTGGATGATCATCGATCTCGTGCAAATATTTTTACTCTCAACACATTCGTTCTTCAAAAAAATAGGCAGAGTTGGCAGTTTCGGATTTTACAGGGAATGGTGCTGGGATACTGACTACAGCGAGCACAGCCGTTAGCACATTCCTTTTAGTTTTTGTTGCTGAATGGGGCGATAAATCGTTCTTTTCCACAATAGGTATGTAAAAATCTGTTTGATTTTCAAGTGAGCTTTCATCCTTCCTTTAACTTATGCAATATATGTCGCTATTCAAGACAAAACACCAGTAGGAAAATCTTGTGAAAGTAGTTGCTTATTGTCTATTATGAAGACTTCACCTAAAACAAAGATAGAGACCTTATATTTTGTTTATATCTTGATATGGCGTCAGCTTAAGCGGAAAATGCATCTTGTTCAGACACCAATGTTGTCCTATGCTCTGTTTCCAACCATGAAAAAAGGAGAAAAAGAAAACTGTCCTTTGCCAAGTCTTTGCTTCCATGATGACATCTAACAAAGTGGTGCCTTTTTCCCTTTCAGCCCTTGCAGCAGCCTCTTCACCTCTTGGAGTGGTTGGGGGGGCACTAGCTGGTCATGGAGTGGCTACATTGGTAATTTCACCTCTCAACCCTTAACATCTTCATACTCCAACCAACCTTTATCTGTATTCTTCATATTTCGCCATCGTGTATTCATTTAGGGTTATAGTACGTCGTTTTTTTTTGTACAACCACAATAAGTTGCACGTTGAAAACCGAGTCCTCTTCTTCTGATTGTTGATTCCTATGCCCCTTGAAATGAACTTTGATTATGCATCTTGAACTACATTATCTGTTTCATCGGTTCACAATGGCGAGATATGGTACATATAGCCGACCAGACATGGTAAGATAAACACGCGAATATGGTAATATCCTTTGTGTTGCTTTTCAAGTAATCTTTTTGTCGAATAATAATGAGAAATTAACTGCCATACACAGCTTGCTGTTTTGGGAGGTTCTTTGCTGGGAAGTTTTCTATCTGAGAAGGTTAGCAAACAACATTGGATGATCTTTGTCTCAAACTATGAACAAATGCTGATTCTCATGATAATTGATTTGGATAACAGGTTGTTGCTTATATTGGAGGCACCCTCTTTCTGGTCTTTGCAGCGATAACGTTGATCGAGATAGTGAGTTAGAATGCAGCTTAGGAACTGCACGTTTCTCCTCTGGCGAGATATGATTCATACAGCCGATCACACGGCGTAGTTGTATTAATTAGCTAGATCTGTTGATCATTTCCTTTGGAACTCTGATGAAGATGAGTTTGTTCATACGATCATATTGAATCAGACATGATGTTGAAAATGGAGTTTGGCCACTTATTGATGCTTTGTATGAATCTAACTTTGCTCATCTTTCTTTTAAACCACCTCTTTTTCAGACAATGACTTCCTGTGGTACAATATTTAAAGGAACAGAAACGATTCTTATTAAAAAGTCACAAGATAGAAATGAAACAAAATAACAAATTGAGTTTCAATCATGGGACTGAAGATATTATTCGTAAGTTTCACACAAATAAAATATTATTTTCACTTTCTTATAATGATTACAAGCAACTACAGGCACAAGAAATTTAAAAGAGGAAACTTATACTCCCTCCGTCCCGCTATAAATTGGTTAATTTGACTTTTGAAAGTCAACTGCATTAATTTTTAACTATTAATATCTTTATTTATGTGTATAAAAAAATTCAGAAAAAATATAATATAAAAATACATGTTATGATGAATCCAACGACATATAATACGATAATAGTCTTACATGTAGAATAATAGAATTTAATGGTTGAAGTTGAGTTAGTTTGACTTCCAAAAGTCAAATTCAGCAATTTATATTGGGACGGAGGAAGTACATAGTAATCGGCCGAAATTATGATAAATTGAATATTCCGATAAAGACTGAACATCTTGAACCTAATATTATTTGGAAGATTTATAGGGCTATAAATATCACAGTACATTTTTAATATATTAATTTCATTCTCATTATTGGTACATACTAAATAACTTTGTACTAACTTTGATTTCCAAGTGTCTTCCCTTCCCCAACTTTGATACATAAGCAACTTTATACTAACTTTAATTTCTCCTCGTGCATTTTAATAATCTTGAATTCGTTACTTTCATCTTGCATTATTTTAATGAGTAGTTTCAAAATGCTCTTGTAATGAGTAATTTTTTTTTATATCAACTTTTTTAAAATTGTCATTATCGTACATACATAGTTGAATTAAAAAATATTATAACACACATTTAAACATATTAATACTTACATATTCATTGAACACTGTAAGATAATATATTCCTCTTTTAAATTCGTAAATAAAAATGATTTTGTCTATTTTGTACACAATCAAATTTTTACCAAAAGTGAAAGTAACATATAAATAAAATAACATTAAATATAAAAGTAAAACACTTATATAGAGACGAAGAGAGTACTCTCTCCGTCCCAACTCAAACTGCACACTTACAATTTGACACTGTTCTCTATCAAATTTTGACTGCATAGACATACAAGCAATAATATTACCGTATGTGATACTGTTGGATTCGTTATAACAAGTAGTTTCTCAAAAGTAACTTTTTGTGTGCCGTTGTTATACGTAGTTAAACATATTAACGATTAAACAAGTTTGTTGATGAGCGTGAAAAAGATTCTGTTCAATTTGAATTGGGACGGAGGGAGCATGTAGTTTGACTTGAGAGAAGGTTAGATTTGGGCACAATGTAGGGCAGGGGTCGGGGACTACGGAGTAAGGGGCATGCATGGGTGTTACGCGGCAACGTGAACCTCAATAAGCCTCGAAAAGCCGCGCAAACTCTGCCTCTCTCTCTCTCTCTCTCTCTCTCTCTCTCTCTCAATCGCCTCCGACACTATCAATCTTAAACAATCTTCTATGCATGCAGCTTCTCAACTCCGCGTAATTTCCAATCTCTTCTTTTCTTGGATTGGATTCCGACTTGGACAAAGCCTTAAAACACATTTGTTTAAAACCATTAAAGATACTGAATGAAAATACTCCTGACAACAATTATAATACTCCTACCTCATGCTAAACTGCATATTTATTATTTAACGATTAAAACGGTTAAATTTTGATCATGTATTTGATTAAATATATAAATACCAATATTATCGTATATGATATTGTAGGATTCGTCATCGTAAGTGGTTTATAAATATCGGCTTTATTTGTTGTTCTTATACGTAGTTAAGTAAATTGACGGTAAAAAATGATTGTTGAAAATTGTGGGAAAAATTATGTGCAACTCAACCTGTGACGGAGGAAGTAAGTGAAACCGACATTTAATATAAAAGTCCTACGTACGGCAGTACTATAATCAAATTTTAGGATAAATAGATTAAGATTTGATTTTCTCGAAAGGAAAAAATACAAATGTTACCCGTTTAATTCATTTCAATTTTATTTTGTGTTTGAAGGATGTAATATTTAATTATCTAACTAATATAACTTTGTGAAGTGTTTGCTCTATGTGTATCTAAACAACAATTTGAACATAAATAATTTATGATTAATTTTAAAAGGGAAAACGGTGCTCTTTGATCTTCTTCTTTATGAAAAAGAATGGAACACTAATTGGCTTTTTGAATTTAAAGAAAATAAAGTACTATGTCGTTTTTTTTCTTTTTAAAAGGAAAATGTATAAATGTCAACATTATGACACTATGCAATCCCAAGAGACGTGTTCACGCGAGTCATAGAGCCGAATCTCCTAATCGCATATTCTCTAATTATTTATATTTTTTATATTAAAATTAAAATATAGGAGCTTCAGATAAAGGAAAAAAGTGCTTCTTACCTACCTTTTGATCCCTGAGCTATCTGGTCGGTTTTGTCCCAGAATAACCATGGAATTATCCCATGCCAACAAAACCAAACAAAAATTAAATAAAAGAAGAAAGATCCATCTTTTTAAACACTAAATTTCAACTTTTTAAAAATCAATAATAGTGATTGATTGAATGAAGACATTTAAAATTAATTAATGCAAATATTCTCGTTTCTTCCATTTTTAAATTTTAACACACTTTCTATTTCACTTTTTAAAAAATGGCCATACTTCTTTTTTATGGCAAAAATTGAATCATTTTCATCTACTTATTAAATTTTTCACTCTCCAAACTCGATTATCTTCATACATTTCAACTTACATATAAGGAACATGGAAAACAAGGATGACAGAAGAGATGGTGTGCGTGGTAGGATTGGTAGTACTCGGAACATGGTGGACGAGGTGGTGGAGAATAAATTGGAAGAATTTTTTTAAACATCAATTTAACCTAAAAAATATTAACTTAATAATTTTTTAAATCTATTCGCGATACAAAACCATTTACAACCGCCCCCTTCTTCTTCTTTTTCCTCAGAAGTTTCTCTCATCTTCTTTTCTCCATCTCTCCCCATCATGGGGAAATGAGGAAACAGTTATTTTTTCAATTGATATACTTTTATTATTTATGTTATCGAAAAAGTATTGATTTGTTTCTATACATTAGTATTGTTTGTTCGACCTGATAGATTAGATTGAAGTGTCCTTGATGATCATTTAATCTAATGGTTCATGTGGATGTATTTTATTTGATCTGGTTTCACATATCGTATATTCATGATTTCGTTTGTATTTCTCTATTAGGAGTTCCGTTCTCGATATGTACTTTTCAATGTGTTTACAGTTTGGACAATATAGATCGTGTTTTGGATCAAGATCAAGTGGTGTTACAGCTGTTGTAGATCTTTGTTTGGCATAGCGATATTGATGCTGGTATTCTCCTCTACGCCAAGTGGTCATATTTTTGTTGAACCAAGTTAATATCTCTGAGAGCGATGTTACAGTTTTTATTGGATCTCTTATCTGTAATACCACAGACGACCAGTCTGACTGACTTGTAATTTGAATATCTTTGCAATAGATTGGTTATTGCTAGATGCTGGTTATGTTGGATGTCAATTCCACTTATTGTAATCGCCGCTGAGCGTTTTTCCCAGCATCTTGGGATGGTTGATTTTTTAAAAAATTAAATTAAATTAAATTAAGATAATATTCATTAAATCAATTAAACTAAACTAAAGTCGAATTAAATAAATAAGATGATAATATAAATTAAATTTATCGAAAATTTCATCAAGGTAAAATTAACTGAATTAAATTGAACTAAACAAAACTGAATTAAAATATATTTAAGTTAAGTATAAATTGTGAATTAGACTTGGTTTAGTGGTAATCCACACTTTCCATAACCAAGAGGTCTAGGGTTCAAAACACACCCCTGTCAAGAATTGTAAATTTTAGAGCAACTTCTTGATGGAGATTACCTAGCGTCATGGGACCGTGTCGGTGGTCCCCACTGTTGTATCCTAACCTGCAGGTGGTCGATGATGGTGAGATTGATATGGTTCTGGTTTCGATGGCGGCGGTTCGTTGGTGGTGCAACGTTTCTTGATGGGGATTACCCAGATTCATGGGACCGTGTCGGTGGTCCTCACTATGGTTTCCTAACCTGCAGATGGTCGATGATGGTGAGATTGAGATGGTTCTAGTTCGATGGCGGCGGTTCGTTGGTGATGAGATTGAGATTGAGATTGAGATGTTTCTGGTTTGTTGTCAAAAGTAAAAGTTCCTGTATAATATTAACATTGGAGGTGTGTATTAAGTAATTAAGTTTTATAGTACGTCTATTGTAACACGGTCATTTTATAAGTTATGAAAAAATCATGGTTTAAACTACAAATGATAATAAATTAAAATAATTTTTTGGCTTGCATTAATCGGGTCATAAACTTATAACTATTACACATTGCATAATAAAATTTTAATATTGCAGCTAATTTTTTTACATTTCTATAATTCTAATTCAATCTCGTCTTTCGTTTTTCCATATGCCTATAGAAAGACGGTTCTTCCCAAGACTTTGCCTAAGTTTTATTAGTTAAAAATACTCCTTCTGTCCGAATATAAGTTGTACACTTTGACTTTTGACAGTTGACTCAAACATTGTTTTACCATTGATATCTTTAACTAAATACACTCAAAATTATTTAAAAATTAGTGTTTTGAAAATACACATTAAGAGAAATCTAACACTATGCCACATGATAAGATCCTTAGTCAATTATGATTAAATGAATAATACAATTGCATCTTATGACAGAAGGAGTATTAGAAATTACCTAACTCAAGTCTAACCTTTCTAGAGCCTTCATCATCTAAATTAAGCGATGCAAAGCCTCCAAGATTAACAAATCAAAATGGCCCACCAAGAAGTGCTTCCCACCCAAGATATTCAATTAATATTTCCCTAAAGCTTCTCCATTGAAAATATCAGTCTTTAAGAAACAATTCAATCAATATTCAAGGGAAAAAGTAGAAAAGACAAAAGGCACAATGATGTTTTTAAGCACTAATCTCATGAACAAGTTGATGACTAAGAAATACCGCCATGTTATGGCACATAGAAAACATATTTACTACTTTAATACTCCCTCCGTTTTTCTATGTTTGGCACCCTGGATTTATGTGTTTTTTTTGCAAGTTGAAATGTGTGGATGAAATTGAATGATGAGAGTAAAAAGTTGAATGAGTGGTTGAGAATGATGTACCTTTTGCCATAAAAGGAAATGTGACAATCTTAGAAAAACATACTAAAATTGTAAGTGTGTCAAATTTAGAAAAACAGATGGAGACGTTTTTTTTAATAACATACTTTTTAAAAATAATATCAACACAATATGTATTTGTGGTGAAATTTGTTAAACTTCACCCATTTATTTTATTATTTTATATTTTTCATTTATTTTCTACTAAGTCTATATTTTCATCCACTCACCTAGTTTTCTCCGCTCATTTTATTCAATGCAAATTAATATGGACAGAGACAGATCCGTTATATTTGAAGAAATGTACAGAAGAATAGTAGATTCAAGTCTAGATATTTTCTAACCTTACATTATAAAGTTGTCTGCTCCCTCCGTCCCTTTTTAGTGGATGCAGTGAAGGAGAAATCGTCTTTGGCGATGGAAACCATCGAGAAGATGAAGTCATCAAACCCGAACCCGGAGTTCATCATCCCCCTGATCAAGTGCAACATCTTGTACGATGCAATCCCCAAGGCTGACATCCCAGAAGCCATTGCAGGGCTCACAAAAGGTGTCCCCAAGTTTGCAGAATTTGGGATGGATGATGCCGCTTTAGAGGCTCGGATGTGTGAGAGCTGTTTTGAAGGGATGAATTCTTCACCTTTGGCTGCCATGAATAAGGATGTTTGTGATCCATCTCTTGTGGCTAAATCTATCATTAGAATGCTTCTATAATTGAAGTTGTGTTTTTTGTTTTTTTTTAAGGATCTTAGTGTTTAAGATGTAACCTAAGTGTTGATTGAGTATATGATATGATCATTTGTGTAGCTTCTCTTTTTGTCTCTGTCAAAAAACATTAATGTTTTGATGTTTGTAGCCTTTGCTCCAAATTCAGTAACTTTATGAGATAACTGATGCTATTTTTTTGCCCCAAATTGACAGGCTTGGTTCTATTCAACTTCAATTCGGTTCTACCTTAAATTAGCTCTTTTTATTACTATTTTCTACTATGTTTAACCATAGTTGAATCTAAATCAGGCGAAAAGAACAAGGATGAAGACCAAGTTCCGGTTCTCCAGAGCCGTTTAATTTTAGATTAGTTCAAATCAGGCGAAAAGAACAAGGCTTTTCTTTTATTTTGTTCATTTGCAATTCAAATTAAATTAGGCAAAAAGAACATGACAACTCTGTCTAATCGTAGTTCAATTCAAATCAGGCGAAAAAAGCAGGACAACACTGTATAATTGTAGTTCAGTTTGAATCAGGCGAAAAGAAAATGGCTTGAGACTGATCCTATAGAGTCGGCTTTCTAATGTTGACATGTGGTCATTCTTGATGATCAATAGCAATTATAGCATAAATTTGGCAAGAATCAGGTCCAAGAATAATTCAAACTCTTGGTTTAAATTCCTACAAATAAGCCAGGGTTTCAATCTCCTGGTATTATGCAACTGTCTTTTGTGAATAATCTGTCCACTTTGACCATATTCTTGGATCTGAGGATCTCAAAAACAGCAAACAAAAGATGCAAAATCCCAAAGGAAACAGCCAAGTGAAGGACATATTTTTTGCACAAAAACAGCACTTTCTTGATTGTTTTCACTGAAAATCTTTCAAATTTGGACAGACATTCAATTCAGCACAAAGAAACAGGCATAATTTCTTCGGATCTCAGCTTCAAAATCGAAGTTGAACCATATATCATCATTTCAGAAAACAATGAAAAAGAAAACAGAATCTTGTGCTTTATTCTTGACAAGGCATTCAGGCAACAGAAGTACTATACATTAACACCAAAAATCATCGACCAATACCGTGTTGAAAAGTATTTGCAGAAAGAAGCACAAGAAATCCACCTAAGGTTAGGGTAACTCAAGGAAGAACGCGACGGGATACTGAATTGGGATTCGGTAATGTGCTGAGAGGAACGAAAGACACCCTTATCCAATCCACACTTCAACTCTTAGTGGCTTCTCCAAAATTCCCGGTATCTGAATCAGAAACAAGTTCCGGTAAACTGCATGCAAACACAAATTAGTTATATTTCATCTAGCGACAGAAACACGAAAGGCAAACTACTGATTCACGCTATCACAATAGTCAGAATGGACGTACTCGGGAGGTAGAGAGGTGGAGGAATTTTTAGCACTAGCCGAAGGGTTTATATGATCCTCAACCACTCGGACGCTCTTGTCCATCGCTCCAGATGAATCCAGGGAACTGTGAAGTCCCACACCAGCATTATCTCTACCAGAAGTCATCCCTGCCAATATAAAGCGACTATAACATAAATACTACATCCACGCCAATCGAGTTCACAAATGTCTGAGCATTCTTAACCAACAGTTTATCTATTTTATTCAGCTCAATCAAACAGACTGAATCACACGTAATAAGCAGTCAAATTCAATGCATAACACTTAAAGTAATGTCGTAAGCTTAACCATCCTGGGTTTAGAAATCCACGAGGAACTAACTACTCAAACCAGTTTATGATAAAAGCCAATCTTGAAAGCTTAGGCACATAGCTGGAAACAAGAGATCATAGTGTGCTTCAAGTACCAAAAAGTCATACAACTACTAAAAATCAGAACTTTAAGTGGTTAAGAAGCTAACCTTGACATATAATAACAACACAAAACATTACGGTACAGAGCATGGCAAACAAGCTGCCACTGAATGATGTTGTAGAAGATGGCGATTTCGCAGCTTTCATTTTCTTCAATTCCTTCATCCTCTCAATCCTTGCGCGTTTCAACGTAGCAAGTTCAGCCAGCTCTTTAATCAGCTTCTGGTCAGCAGCATCCAGCGACAGCCCTCGAGGGGGGCGAGGGGGCTTTGGAGGCTTCTTAGCACTCAGCGTCTTGCGCTTCTCATTCTCTGTCTTCTTCTCCACCACAAGCTCCCCCACCGTGCTGCTTGTCTCAATCAGAACTTGCACATTCCCAGGGCAAACCTCGTATTCCCTAATTTCTCCACTAACAGAATCCTCCATGATATCACACGCAACCAGGGCAGAACTTTCCTCTGCATTCAGAGTCCTACTACAGCTCTCAATATCAATCGGACAATTTTCACCCCTACGAACACAGTGATCCATCATAGATGCCCTGATCAACTACCCGTTTTCGCAATCAGAACTCTTCAGTAGACAATATCAGGCAGATTGAGGGATCAAGATTCCATACTCCCACTAAAACCCGTCCAACATTAGCTCAAGCTTGTCTAAAGATTCAACTTCAACTCCCCACACCTAAACACATCACAACAAAACAACAAAGTTAACATGGGA
>JAULKM010000009.1:1446404-1458376 GCA_032355605.1 Rubia tinctorum
CTTTTCTCTCTAGTGGAATCCGATCTTGGTCGGCCGTGGATGTAGCCAAATTGGTGAACCACGTAAATTCTGGTGTTGTCTTTTGCTTTTATTTTCTTCGCTTGTTCTTTCTCGGTATTTCGCACAACAATCATCATAGACTGATGTGTGAATGTTGAGCTCAGAATGGCCATAACTTTCGATTCTTCTTGTTGGCATGGTGATCGGAGGATATGCTCTGTGACATACGTTACTTAAATTCGCAAAGTTTGGTTTGTTTTTTTCTTTTTGCTGCTTTTTGTAGAATGTAGTTTTTCTGAGTTTGGACTCATAACTTCACTGCTCCTTGGAGCTACAAAATCTTTGGGTGTTATGCGCCCGACCAGTTATACTAGACGATGAATCCTTTTAGAGTATTGTTGTTGCTGAGCTAAATCTGTTGGTTTTATCTTCTTTAATTACTTTGAAAAGGCTTATGTGTTGGTTTTATCTTTTTCCCAATCACGAGGACAAGGGATTTGGAAGTTTGCAACGAAACTGGTGCAAACTACATCACGAACAAACACTGCTCAAACTTTTTTTCTTCAGATTAAGGCCATATCATGAATAGACCAAGTAGAGCTGTAAAGCTATAGGAACAAACATTCAAGTCCAAATCCACAAATTATTCATTTTTGAACATACCTCCAGATATAAGTCCAAGTACATGGGCAACGCGGCTGTTAAGATCAAGAAAGCATCACGGGTTTCTTGTCAATCACGAGCCTCTGTCTCAATGACATTTGTTGCTGCCGCATGTCGATACAACAATGACAAGAATAATTCCCAAAACAATCAGCTTGCAGCCACATCTTTCTCCTCATCTTCATTCCTTGAGTACTGAAATTTTAAGCCTGAGATCGATTTTAATAGATGTACCCATATGGGTATAAATCCAAACCCACTTTCAACCCAATGATTTTTAACCCGTACCCGTTTTGACCAGGTCATACCCATATTATCCAACCCCTAATTTTTTTAAAAATTTATTTTGGAGTTTTTCACTTAAAATTTGTGTGTTCATTTATTGATTCTATTTTCAGCTTTAGTTGTTATCTTGTTCCGCCTACAACATAATTGGAATAGAAAACAAATACACGTTCTCCCTCTGTTTTACTATATTTGGCACCACAGATTTATGTGTTGTTTTTTTTTTGTAAGTTGAAATGTGTGGAGAGAACTGAATGAAAATGATAAAAAGTTTAACGAGTGGCTGGAAATAATTCACTATTTTCCATAAAAAGAAAATATGACAATTTTAGAAAAGCATAAGAAAGTGAGTCACACAAAAGAAAATAGAGAGAATACAAATTCATGTCATATACAACTTTGTATCAGCATAGCTTGACACATTTTCCACCATTGGTGTTGCAAAGAAGATTGTGACAACCATACATCACTGAACCACTAAACACAACAAAAATACCCATTGGACAGTAACTCAGCAAACCACCTCTCCACTTGTGGCATGATCCAATTTTTGGCCCAACAGTTCTTTCACTCCCACCTTTGTTCATCTTCATGAATGCAAGGTCCAGTGAATACTGATCAAGTTCTTCCCTCACCTTTCGAATCCTAATCATCGCGCGAGAGATCGAGAAGAAGTTCTGAAGCGCCGCAAGGAGGGAGAGCGCGAACGGGAACCACCAGTGATGGCAGGTTAGAGATGTGGCAGTGGCAGTTGACATCAGAATCACAGCCTGGAATATGAAGTACAAGTTCACATTCTGGGCTGCTTTTGCCTCCATCTTTTCGATTCTTCGCTCTTTTTCCGCCTTTGATTCATCCAGCTTCTCTGTTTCTGTTTGAGTTTGGACTCTGCTTTCATCCATTTCTTGTTTACTCACAGTGGAGGTGATGTCTCTGGGTAGGAGTTGTATGCTATCAAGTATGTGTGGGTTTTATACATGCAAGCTTGTGAGGCTTTGTGGAGAGCATGATTTTAAAAATTAAGTCATATGATGTGCATCGTATCTGACTTTTCCAAAGTCTAATAAGGAATATTTGGTTACACTTGGACATGACGGTATACTCCCTTTCCCAATATAAATTGTTTAATTATTTTTTTTTCGATTTTCAATAAGTATGTTTGACCGTAAATATCTCTAGTTAAGTATAATAATACCGTATAAAAAATTAATATTTAGAAAAGACAAAGTTTTGGAAAAAACGGTCTTTCCATATCCTTATGGAAAGACGGAGTTTAATTAGAATAATAAAAGGTAAAAGGTCTTTGTTGCAATATTAAAGTTTTTATTATGCAACGTGTAGTAGTTATAAATTTTATAACCCGGTTCATGCAACCCGAAAATTATATCTTAATTTCTTCTAATTTACACTTTAAACCTTGGTCTTTCTATGACTTATGGAAAAACCGTCTTTCAAGAGGCGGACTCTTTAGAAAATGGATGTTAAGATAAATCTAACAATATACATAATTCAGCATTCATTATCTCACATAATTATATTATTACTTATGCCTCTGTCTCAATTCAAAGTATAATTTGATTATTTATTTAGTCAAAACTCTTTATCTTTGACCAGAGGCAGGGCAAGATACATACGTGGCGGATATGAAAATTTCCTTAATTGTTTCACATATTTTAGGGGGATGATAAAATATATATTTTCAATTTCCCTGTAATTTTTGTGAGGCTGGACCATGTAGTCCTGCCTTTGACTTTGACATGTGTAAGTATAAATACAAAAACTTGGATGAGACGGTCTCACCCAATCTTATGTTAAGATGGAGGATTTAAGTACGCTCTCCGTCCCACTAAAACTTACTTATTTACTTTTTTAAAGTCAATTTTCATAAATTTTGACCCTATATTTCGATAATATAAATTTTGACTAATATATAATAAAAATATCATGTGAGATCTTGTTAGATTCATTTTAACGTCTATTTTCTAAATATTAATTTTGTATTAAAAAAATTATATGCAGTTAGAGATATTAAAAGTCAAACATGATCATTGAAAATCGTGAAAAAATAAATAAGCCAAAATTAGTGGACCGGAGGGAGTACAATTTTTCAAAGATGAGATACGATATGGGTATTTCTTTTGTAATTTTCGAAACTTTATTTAGTTTCATATTTTATCATAACTTATGATGAGACGGTCTCATATGAGTTTTCTTGAATATGAATATCATTGTATAATATTTTGTTGGATTCGTCATATCATATATTATTAAAATATCAAGATTTCACATGTTTGATTAATTTCAGTGAAATATATTTTTAAAATCAATTATTGAAAATCAAAATGTGCAAATTGAGATGGAAAAAATGAAACTAAATACTTATAGTAGAAGTTAAATTAGCGTGTAACAGAAAGGTTGACAAAAAAAGGATTACAAATTCCTCTTCAATCATTATCAGTTTGTAAATGCTTCCAAGCCTGATCAATTCTATCCAAGATAGGGAAATTAGGATTCAATCCTTATCCTTTACACACCTGGACAATAATTTTCTGAGTTATGAACATTTTTGCAAGGAATCTCATTCTTTCGTTTATTTAACAACCAAAATAATGGAAGACAATAGAAGAATGTATAGATGTGATTTTTTGCCAAGTCCCATTAGTACAGTACAAGTTGGGTTTCTATTGTCTTTTATATTGAGTTGACAATATAGTGGTACAAATATATAGATCATTGTTTTTTTTATAGAATAAAGTGCATTCATGACGCGTGGGCGAAGTCGGCCGCATAAAAAGGTGACAGTGCCGACGTCGGAGTGGAGCAAATGGATACGGGAGGAGCGTGCCGAGATTGCCAATCAGAATGGAGAAGAAGAGGAGATAGAAGAAGGATTGACGGAATGGTGAATGAAAAAGGGGATTTTTGAGGTAAGATATGAGAACAAATCTAATTGTGCTATTAAGATTGAAACTGAAGTTGTGAAAGAGAAATTGTGGGTAGATGTTATTAGCGGTAACATAATTCAATCGAATGGCATGCAAATTGACTATATAGCACCTAAAATTGTTGATGGATAAATTGGCATAGAAAATGAACGGGATGATGTGACGCCTGAGCTTGAATATTAGGATAATGCACTAATAATGTATGTTTATGGAGGAAACCTGACTATGAATGTTGTTAGAAGGTTTATGAGTAAATTCTGGGATTTTGTATGTATGCCTGAATTATTGTATAATGATGAGGGGTACTTTGTTACGAGATTTCGAAAGGAGGATAGGGATGTTGTTCTTAGAAAGGGTCCATATACGATATATAGTATGGCTATGTATCTACAACTATGGAAACCTAATTTTTCATTGAAAGAGGATATGGCGAGAACTGTACCTATCTGGGTGAAGCTTCCTAAACTACCAACTCATATGTGGGATGCAAGAAGTTTAGGGAAAATTGATAGTGTTTTAAGTAAGTCTTTATTCACTGATGAATGTACGGAAACAAATTAAGAATTTCGTATGCGAGAATACTGGTGGAGATAGATATATCGCAGAAAATCTCTGATAGTGTGAAGATAAAGGATATGGATAGTAAGATGCTGAAACAGGATATTGAACTACAAGGAAGCCGATGTTCTGTGAAAAGTGTCAGGTTGGGGGACATGTGTGTAGTGCTAAAGTTGTTCAGAAATGGAGACCGAAACAGGTTATAGAGAAGGATGAAAATCTGAAGGGGGGAGAGTTGTCGTATGATGACAGAAAAAGGGGAAAGCAGCAGGCAGAAGGCTGAGAAGAATAGCAATGGGTGAACGGTGGTACATGCAAGTAAGAAGCAGATCAAAAGATAGTTATAGAATGGCATGAAAGGGGGAAAATAGATTGATATTGAACAAGTTGAGAATGGCCAGAAGGAAAGAAGGATGACTGAGGAGAAAGCTGAAAATGGAGATTTAATGACCTTAAGGATTTGGGACGATCTTGGAGGTGAATATGAGTTTGTCCCATGATTGTCTCGTGGAATGTAAGGGGGTTGAATAAAATAAGAAAACAGATTGAGATTTGCTCCCATCTCAAGGTTCAAGATATGATGCTTAATGTAATATTGGAAATTAGAGTTAAGAAAGAGAATGTGGAGGAAGTCAGAAAGAGGTTTAGGAATAGGTGGGTTTTTATGAACAATTTTGAAAAGCATCCAAATGGAATTTTTTTGGCTAATGTGGGGTAAAAGTATAATTGATGTTACTCTGAAGATCAAAACGGACCAGATGATTCTATGTGTAGTAAATGACAAAAATGGGCAGCACTTGTTCTGGATCACAACTATTTATGCTGGAAACTAGCTGAAGCTGAGGAAAACTCTACAGAGGGATATTGAGCAGTACCAAGCTAAGGTTCAGAGGCTATGGTTACTAATTGGAGATTTCAATAATATGCTGAAAACTAAGGATATAATAGGGGGTAATGATGTTCAAGCCAACGAATTTTGGGATTTAGAGGAGATAATGAGAAAGGAGGGGCTGAGTGAATGTGACAGTACTGGAAGTTATTTTACTTGGTCCAATAGACATATTGATGGTGTAATTTACTACAGGATCGATAGAGCAATGGCTAATGCCAACTGGTTTTTTAAAAAAATCCCGGATGTATGTGTTGAGAACATGGATGCAGGGGTCCCTGGTCATTCAATGCTTAGAATGAGGATATTTGAGGAGAAAAAGGGGGTCCATAAACAGTTCAAATTCATAAATTATTTACTTGAGAAAAATGAGGTTATGGTTGATATTGAAAGAAGCTGGAAAAAGTCTATGAGTGGTAGGTCGATGGAGAAATTGTGGAAGAAGCTCTTAAGGCTACAAGGGGATTTGAGGAGCCATACAAAAGAAATCAGTGGGACAAAAAAGAAGTTGAAAGTGGCAAGAAAAGAGTTAGACGATGCTGATTTGGAGAAAAATAGAATGAATAGGAAGAAGATTGCCACTGTCATTACTTGTATTGAAAATGTGCAGAGATGGAGTGAAATTGATGAAAAGCTGGCAAAGCATAAATAGAAAATAGAATGGTTGAGACTTGGTGATGGGAATAATTCATATTTCCATGCATCAGTTAAGGCAAAAACATGATGGCTGATATGCGGAAGCTGGAGAATGAATATGGAGAAGTTATTACTGATAAGGAGAAAATAGAATAGAAGGTGGCCAGCTTCTATAGAAAACTTATTGGGGAAACTAATGTAAGGGCTGAGAGTGTTGACTTGCAGGTGTTGAAGAGTGGATGCTTGCTGAGCAACGAGGGAAGAAGATTGTTAATAGCAGAAGTGAAGGTACAGGAAGTAAAGGAAGCATTGAAAAATATTGGAGATCTTAAAGCACTAGGCAGGGATGGATTTAGAGCGAATTCTTCAAGGTTTGTTGGGCAACTGTACAGGATGATATTATGGATGATATGGAGGAATTTTTGAACAAGCAAGTATTCTCAAGGATGTAAACTATACTACAGTCGCGCTTATACCGAAGCATCCGACTGCAACAGAGATCAAAGAATTCAAGCATATTTCTTACTGCACTACGGTGTATAAGTGGATTTCTAAAATCCTTACAAATAAGCTGAGGAGGGTAATAAATGAAGTAGTGCAGATAAATCAGGCGACGTTAGTCCCAGGAAGGAGTATACATGACCACATCTTGGTAGCTTATGAGTTGATCAGGGGCTACAACAGAAAAGATGGAGAGCCAAGGTGCACCATTCAAATGGACATTAAAAATTCATATGATACAATAGATTGGGATGCATTGGAGGAAATTCTTAAGGGAATCAGGCTGCCAGAGAGGTTTGTAAATTGGGTTATGATATGTGTTACCCCTGTCTCATTCCAATATATTGTGAATGTAAAAATGACTGAACGAATACAGAAAAAATGGGGACTACGACAAGGGGATCCAGTTTCCCCTCTCTCGTGTTGTGATAGTTATGGAGTATATGACGAGATGCGTTCAAAGTATTGGTAGAAGACAGGTGTTTAACTATGACCCGAAATGTGAAACACTTAAAATCATCAGCTTGAATTTTGCAGACGACGCCAAAGGTGAGACGAAATCAGTTGAGATTTTAATGGGAGCATACAGAAAGTTTGAAATGTCTACCAGCCTACAGGTAAGTAAGAGTAAATGTCATTTTTATTTTGGAGCTGTGGATGGAGAAAGAGAAAAAAGAGATATTGGAGGTTACTGGCTTTGAAGAGGGATGCTTACCATTCAAATATCTCGGGGTATCCCTGGTTAGTAAAAGACTAAATGTGCAAATGTGCCAGGCTTTGGTAGAAAAGATAGTGGGCAGAATCAAGAACAGGAGTCTGGAGTTATTGAGTTATGCAGGACATTTGCAACTCATTAAAAGTTTTTTGTTTCCTGTCACAAATTATTGGCTGCAGGTATTTCCACTCCCTAAATCTGTTATGAAAGAAATTGAAGAACTGTGTAAGTCCTATTTATGGAGCAGAAGAGAGAAGATTACCAGGAAAACGTCAGTCTCTTGGGTAAAATTTTGTGAGCCAAAAAGTTCAGGTTGCTTGAATGTGATTGGATTGAATGACTGGAATACGGCTTGTATGAGGAAATCTTATGGAACCTGAAGAAGAAGTCGGATAAAGTATGGATCAAATGGATCCATGAGTATTATATAAAGGGCAGAGAATTTTGGGAGGTGAAGTTCCATGCGAGTTGCTCATGGATTTTGAAAAATCTAATAAAGTGCAGAGGAGAAGTGCAGAAATTAGAAGCATGGACTGACCAGCTGGAGTTGAGCAGATTTAGTATCCGGCGAGTCTATATGGGATTGAGAAAAGAGCAATCAAAGGTACAGTGGGCTAAACTGTATTATGGAAATTTGGCGAGACCGAGAGCTCAATTCAGTTTATGGTTGGGATGTCATAGGAGGATGGCGATGAAGGACATGGTGAGGAAATTTGGGATGTCGATGGACAGTATGTGTGTGTTCTGTGAAAAAGAGGAGTCGATGCAACATGTCTTTTTTTAATGTAGCGAAACCATGAAGGTGTGGTGTGAGATACTGAGATGGTTACAACAAAGGAGAGATCCTGGCGGATGGGAGGAAGAAATCAGTTGGATGATAAGAAGGAGCAGGGGAAAAAGCTGGTGCACGTAACTTCTGAAACTTGCTGTTGCAGACTCTGTATATAGCATATGGCAATGGAGAAATGAGGTATGTTTTAGGAAAAATGTGAATGCGATAGATACAATCAAAAAAAATCTTGAATGTATAGTATATAGAAGTTGGATGAGACTGAAACTCAAAGAACACTGTGCTAGGTTAATGGTAGAATTTGTATAGGAGTTGGAGAAATTTTGGTTGCAGATGTGATGTATCGGAGATTTTGGAGTATTAATGGAAGGTTACATACGTTCCAAAAAAGCATTCATGAACCCAGTTCTATTGATTAGAGAATATTAACCCAATAACAACAATTTTTCTCTATGCAGACTAGTTATATCAGGATTTATTGAGCAAGAACAAGTCAGTTGATCATGTTTTTGTCTTGAGTTTTATGATGATTTATGAAGATTAAAATGATGAGAATAGTATGTGTATCATATTAAAGTTTTCATCCAAGAAATCTAGCATGTATATACCAACAATTATATGATTATTTTTTGGACTAATTTAAATTGAATTGAATTGACTCGTACTGAACTAAAATCAAACAAACTGAAAGTAGTAATAACAAAATCTTGGCTGAGGTTAGGAATGAGTATGGGTCTAAGATCAGACCCAGATCCACATGGTTCAAAATCATTGAGTCGGGTATGCGTCTAATTTTTTTAGATCCATAGGGCCTGGATCAGGCCCGGACCTAGATTTTTAAAAATATATGTAGGTCTAGATCTAATATATTAACACTTAGATTAGCCCCAAACCTGACCAGTAAACCCATAAAACCCTAACTATAGTATGACTTTACCTCAGTTACAAAATCACATTCCAACTCTCTCACAAATATTAAATGTCCGCTCACCATACATTTTACCGTTTACACCGTATCTATTGCAAACATCTCATCTTCTATTGGGGCAAGATTTTTTTAAAGTAGTTGTTCAATAGTTGGATTTGATTGAAATATTATATATTTCGTTAATTAGTAATTTACATATGTAATTCATTCAATCCATTAGTTCTTAGTTATTACGTGGAGCATTGTGGTATTTTTATTCTCAATTAAACAAATATCTCTCATATATTGATTCGTATGATCGCTAAAATTTAGTATGGATGGAATTCTTTTTTGTTGAAGAACTAACAGGGTACATAACTTGACTTATTTGTATTTAGGATATATATATATATATAATTTAGTGAACAAATTAGAATGATAGACCCATCGATATGGGTATGGGTCTAAAATTTCCAGACCCTATAGGGCTAGACTGGATCAGGAAGTAAGTAATTTTTGTAAGGTCGGTCCAAATCATATTAGACTCGACCTAGACCCAACCTATACTCATCCTTAGCTGAGGTACAAATTTATTTTTAAAAAATTCATTTTGATCACTTATCTTTCACACTTTGTCTCATTTCAAGTAAAGAAATCGAGTAATGGTCAACTTTTAAATTTTGTATTTTTATCCTTAAAATTTAACTTTACTCTTGTTCTTTTTTCTCCTCTCTTTCATTCTTTTTTTCTTTTCCTTTCCCCCGCTCTCCGATGGACTTTCTATCCAAAACTCAATCCATAACTTTCAATCCGAAATTTTTTCCTCTGACAATACAAACCTTGATGAAATAGATGAAGAAGAGATTCAATCGCATACACCCATCTCTCCACCTCACCTACGCCCAACACGAACCCTGGTCGGTCAGCTTCTACCACTCCCCATATCACCCTGTTGTTGCACCACATATTGTCACCTATCGAGATTCCTCTTCCCATGTGGTCACGACTATAAAATATTAGAGCTGTCACTAAATTGAGAAATGGTAGAAATCTTGCCACCTGTATTGGCAGAAAACCTTGATGAAGCACCCACAATATATATATTCTATTCCAAGCCTCACACGTGAGAACCAATGTGGGTGCTTGGAATAATATATATATATATATTGTGGGTGAGAACCACCGGTAGAAAATCTTGATGAATTGCGGCTGCGGTTGAGAACTGTGATGGTGGCGGAACCTGTTGTGATGCGATTGTTAAAGTAGGATTGAGAACCATGGTGGGGCTAAAAAACCTGCGTTGATGTGACTGTGGCAATAAATTAAGAACCACAATGCTTGGTGGAACTTGTTGTCGTGTGACAGTGGCAGTGTGATTAGCGGGAAAAATTAGATTGACCTAGAATGAGATTTTATAGATAGTGATTTTGAGAACCGTTTAGAATGTAGTGCAATCGCCTATTTTGAGTAAAACAACTATCTGGTTGATAATGCCTTAATTTTTTTGAAATAAACTTGTTGGAATTTTCTGGTTGAGTTGGATTTTGTTAAATTGTTATTGTTGAATTCCAATGGACTTATCAAACTAGTTTGATGAGTTTCCCCGCGGGTTCCAGTGATGTGCTGGTGGCGTCGGAATGACTGTTGAAAGAGAGGAGAAGGTCAGTGAGGGGAGAGAGATTGAGAGGGTGTGTAAGCAATTTATTTTTGTTCTAAAAGAGGTTGTGTTAGCAATCTCATAAAAAATATCTAAAAATAGAAAGATAATCGTATAAAATTCAAACGATTTAATAGTGTGTGTATATAATATAAAAGAATGAAAATATTTTTTTAGAGTTAACCATTCCTAACGGTCAACTTTGACAGAATTATCTGAAATAAAATGAAAAGTAAAATATAACTACCCATAAATTAAATAGGCATTTTATACAAGACTTTACGTAACATGAGTACTATTTACATAATTTCTAAATTATATTTTCAAAAAATAATGAAACTGACTGTATTAAAATAAAGTCAAATCATCATTTTCTTAGTTTGAAAGAAGATAAATATGGTTATTGTAAGTGTGAGATTTGTCTCCCCACATTAGATTTAATGTTTTTCGACCTGATCGATTAAATCGTTGTATTCATGATGATAAATCGATTCAGTTGTTTGCTTTGATGTCTTGTTTTTTATCTGCTTGTGCAGATCGTGTATTTGTACTTTTGTTTGTGGTTTTATCTTCAACTTTTCATTTATTTGGATTTGTCATATCTGTGTTTTTTAAAAGTATTTACAGTTTGGACAACATAGATCGTGATTGGATCAAGTGGTGTTACGGTTATTGAAGATCCATGTTTGGCGTAGTGATATTGCTACATGATACACTTCTCTCTGTCAACTGTCATGGTTTTTGCGGGAAGTTTGTTAATATCCCCTAGAAAAACGTTACAGTTTTATTGAATCTTTAATCTGCAATAGTACAAACAATCAGTTTCATTTACATATAATTCAAATATCCTTGGAATATATTAGTTATTGTTATAGGCTAGTTAGGACTGATGTTCATTTCACTCACTGTAATCCTTAGGGCATTTTTCTTGCATCTTTGAATAATTTTTTTAAAAAAAGAGTTAAGTGCTAAAATAACACTGACTTTAGGCTAAAAGTGCCAATATAACCCTGCAATCTTAGAAAGCGCCAAAATAACCCATGACTCCGCTGACTTTTTAGTCAACCATTTGATGACCAAATTTTATTGAAAAGACCATTTTGACCTTGTAAAAAAAGAAAAAAAATCAAATCCTTCCTTTCTTCCTCAGTTTCATTTTTGTTTCTTTGAAATTTGTTTCCTCCACTTCCTCTTTCTTTAAAATCAAATCCGTTTCCTCCAGCTTCTTCTTTCTTTGAAATTTTGCCGCCAGAATCTATGGTTTCCGGTGGGGTGGCGGGATAGCAGCATGTCTCTTCGGGTTTAGAGGGATTTGGAGCGGGATTTGGAGGAGATCGACGGGGTTAGGGGGAGGCTAGGGCGGAGATGTCGCTAGGGCGGATGAGATTGGGAGGGGTGGCAGTGGGAGGCGGGACTAGAGCGGAGG
>JAULKM010000009.1:1458476-1497346 GCA_032355605.1 Rubia tinctorum
TCTTAGTCATTTTCTTTTTTTCTCTTCGCCGGAATTTACACGGTCAACGCCGGAAAGTTAGACTTTGGGTATATCGGCACAATTTTTTCAAAAGTTAGGGTTAGATTGACACATACAATAATAAGTTAGGGTTATTTTGGCACTTTCTGAGATTGCAGGGTCATATTGGCACTTTCAACCTAAAGTCAGGGTTATAAATGTAAATAACCCAATCTTGTTTGGGTCGGAATAAGATTTAAGTTGATTCGGTCGTGTTGGGTTAGAGTTTAGATTATCAGGTCATAATCGGGTTTCAGGTTGAATTCAGGTCAAATTCAGGTCGAGTCGGGTTCGGGTTTGGACCTAGATTATCAGGTCATAATCGGGTTTCAGGTTGAGTTCGAGTCGGGTTTGAGTTCGGGTTTGGACCCAGATTATCATGTCAGAATCGAATTTTGGGTTGAGTTCGAGTCGGGTTGTTTGGGTCAATATTTTGCGGGTCAATATCAGGTTCGGGTTGAGTTCGGTCGAGTAGGTCCGGGTCGTGTCAGAAATTTGAATCAGACATTGACAGCTCTAGTACAGGGTGAGAAGTATATTTGACGACAAAGGTTAAAATATAATTGAAATATATAGAATATAATATAATTTTAGGGTCAACTTTCTTTAGTCAATTTCGCTTTGTATATTGATAACAATATTTCGATTTACTTTTGGCCACTCTATTTTTTCACAGTTTTCAATAATCACCTTTGACCGTTAATATTTTTAGCTACATATATCAATTTCGTATAAAAATTAATATTTAGAAAATAAATGTTAAGATGAATATAATAATATCTCATATGATATTTTTATCATATATGCCAAAACTGGTGGGATGGAATGAGTACTGTTTATCATCATATGAGATATTTATTTTCTAAGTACTAGTTTTTATTCATTGTTAGTTGTTACTAATATTATTGGTGGTCAAATGTGACGAGAGAGTATGATTTTTTGAGATGTGATTGTGCTAGTTGAGACCGGTGGTAGATCTACGATTGGACAAGGTGGGACAATTGCCCCACCAATTTGTTTAAAAAATATCATTTTTAATTTTTTTGTTAATTAATATATGATTTTTTTTAGTGTTTTAATTTATTTTTAATTTTAGATCATTTTATCCCTATAAATTTAAAATTTTATCCCTATAAAATATAATATAATGTTAGGGTCAACTTTCCTTAGTATGTTGGTAACAATATCTCTAGATTTACTTTTTTTTCCCAACATACTTTTTCACCGTTTTCAATGTCATCTTTGACCGTTAATATCTCAACCAACTTTGCATAAAACTTGATATTTAAAAAATAGATGTCAAAATGAATTTAACAATATCTCATATGATATTTTTATCATATATGCCAAAACAGGTGGGATAAAGCGAGTACTATTTATCATCGTATGAGATGTTTATTTTCTAAGTGCTAGTTTTTATTCATTGTTAGTTACTAATATTATTGGTGGTCAAATGTGACGAGGGAGTATGATTATTTGAAATGTGATTGTTCTAGTTGAGACAAGTGGTGGATCTACGTCTGGACAAGGTGAGGCAATTGCCTTACCTATTTTTTAAAAAGATATTATTTTTATTTTTTAGTTAATTAATATATGATTTTTTATTAGTGTTTTAGTTTATTTTTTAATTTTAGATCATTTTATCCCAATAAATTTAAAATTTTAGAGTCCGTCTCTTGAAAGATTGTCTTTCCATAAGTTATGGAAAAACCAAGTTTTAAACATTAAATTTGAAGAAATCCAAATAAAATTTTAAGGTTGTATTAATCGGGTCATAAACTTATCCCTCATACGTGTTGCATAATAAATTTTTAATCTTGCAATTAAAACCTTTTACCTTTCTATAATTCCAATTCAACCTCGTCTTTCCATATGCCTATGGAAAGACGGTCTTTCTCAAGACTTTGCCAAAATTTTAACACTATCTTCATAAACAGAGTCATCAAATTAAAATGTGACCCACCAAAAAAAATCTGGCCCCGCCCCTAGTTGAGACTTGAGATGTTTTTTTTTGAAAACTTCATAGGACCCTTATAATAGAATGGAAAGAGTAACGATACTATTTTTAGTTATGTAGACAGGATTCTGTATGTAAAATGGGAGAACTATATTTATAGCTTCTTCATTTTCACATGTCTGACTATCACTTGCTGCTTAACAAAAGTGGTATTTTTAGATTCATCTTAACAAATTTTTTGTTGACAAGATAATTTTTCGTATGCCAACCTACCCCTTCATGTAGTTTATGAATTTGAATGTGTTACTTAACAGTGTATTGAAACATTCATTGATCTCTAAACCGTTTTGCGATTTTCAATTTCTCAGTGATATCCTTTTGTTTGAAACTGCAGATTTATTTTCTTTTTCTCTGAAAATGGCTGAAGCTGTGTTTGGATTGCTTACTGATGCGTTGTTGGGAAAGGCTGTTTCACTTGCTGCTGATGAGATCAGTCTGTCGTTGGGGATCAACAAAGAGCTTAAAAAGCTTTCAGACAAGTTGGAATTGATTCAAGCTTTGCTGTCTGATGCTCATAGCAAGCAACTCGCTAGCAAGGTCGTCGAAGTTTGGCTTATAAAGCTCGAGTCCGTCGCCGTTGATGCTCAAATTGTGTTGGATGATTATGGCTATGAAGTCCTTCGACAGAAGATTCAGTGCCGCAAGAGGGACAAGGTACTCGACTTCTTTTCACCCTCGAATCCTGTTTTGTTTCGTTCCAAGATAGGTCATAAGATAAGGGATGTTCTCTCATCCTTGGATGAAGTTTATGCTGAATCACACCAAATTGGCCTTCAGGCTATTGGGCTGATAAGCTCACTTCCCGATCTTATTAGTAAAACGAATAGGTTAACCGATCCTTTCGTGGAGGAGTCTGAAATGGTGGGAAGAGATGATGATGTTTCGGAGGTAATAAGCTTGTTGATTGCTTCTGATTATGGTAATAAACTGCCTGTTATTACCATTCTCGGAATGCCTGGTCAGGGTAAGACAACCTTAGCTCAGGTTGTTTATAAAAATAAAAAAGTGGAGAGTTTCTTCCAAAAGAAAGTATGGGTGTGTGTTTCTGATGATTTTGAGGTGGGAAGGATATTGGCTCAGATGTTGGAGTCTCTAACTCAAACTACTTGCCAGTTGTCCAATAGAGAAGGTTTGGTGAACAAGCTGAAGGAACATTTGAGTGGTAAAACATATTTGTTGGTTTTGGATGATGTTTGGAATGAAAATAGAGATGAATGGGATGCGCTGAGAAGATGCTTGCTGGAAATCGGGGGCTCTAGGGGTAGCAAAGTTATGGCCACCACTCGCAGTGAGGATGTCGCTTCTGCAATGCGAACATGTAGATACCATCGGCTTCAGACACTCTCAGAAGATCAGAGTCTGGCTTTATTCGAGAACTCTGCATTTTCAGAGGGTGGTGCAATCAAAACCCCGGCATTGGTGGCTATAGCTGAACGGGTCCTGAAAAGGTGTGGAGGTGTTCCTCTAGCTATCAAGGCCGTTGGAGGTTTACTGCACTCAAAATATTCTGAGTCGGAGTGGTCAATGATAGAAAGGAGCGAGTTGTGGAGCACAGCAGGTGGTGGAGTTCTTTCCGCCATCAAGTTAAGCTATGATCATTTGCCTTCACCGCTACTGAAACGCTGTTTTGCATACTGTGCGATTTTTCCAAAGGACAGTGAGATGGAAAAGGATAAATTAGTACAACTTTGGATGGCCCAAGGGTTTCTTGATCCTCCCAAGGGTAGTCAGTTGCTAATGGAAGACATCGGAGATATCTATTTCAATGTTCTTTTGAAGAGCTCCTTATTTCAAGATGCTAAAAGGAATTGGGACGATGAACTAACGTGCAAGATGCATGATCTTGTTCACGATTTTGCATTACAATTGTCGGAAACTTGCAGCATTAATATGGAAGAGGGGAAGGCTGGAAGTAGTAAGATTGATGCCTTTCATTTACACGTGATCAACTCTAATCGTAAAAGACTGCAAAAGGGTTTCAAAAATCCTGTTTCATCTAAGTTGAGAACTCTGCATTTGGTTGGTTGGTTCAAGGTTGATGATTGGTTTGACAACTTTAGATGTCTCACTAATTTGACCATTGATGATTGGAGTCTAAAAAAGTTACCCGAGGCAATAGGCAAGATAACACACTTGAGGCTTCTTGACATCTGCCGTACTAATGTGAATACGCTTCCAAAGTCTGTCGTGGAGCTTTACTATTTGGAAACCCTTAGATGTAGGTATCTTGTTGGGCTGCCTTTGGGGTTTGAGAATTTAATCAACTTGAGGCATCTTTATTCGAGAAATTCCATGGGAGAATATTTGATACCAGGACTTGGCCAGCTGACTAATATTCAAACCGTGCCTTTCTTTAAGGTGGACAAATCCAAGGGATGCCAAATTGAAGAGTTGGAGCATTTGGATAACCTTAGAGGGACACTAGACATTCGTGGCCTTGAAAATGTGAGCGGCTATGAATCCGCTTCAAGATCTAAATTGTCGAACAAGTCGAGAATTGATACATTAAGACTTCGTTGGGGTAGAAGAGAACATGATTGTGATGACACTGAGGTTGTGGAGGGTCTGAAACCTCATCCTGATATAAAATGTTTGGAGATTGTTGGCTATCAAAGCCTAAACTTCCCATCTTGGATCATACTGCTTCGTCACCTTGTGAAACTTAGGCTACAAGGTTTGCATAAATGTAACCGACTTCCATCGCTTGGTGCCTTGCCTTGTCTTGAATATCTTGAGATTTGGGCATTGTTGAATGTAAAATGCATCGGAAAAGAATTTTACGGTTGGTCTGATCCTGATTGGGTGAGAAAATCCAGCTCTGGTAATGAGGCAGAAATTACTGTTTTTCCAGCGTTGAAGGTTCTGTGGATTGGTAGTATGGATAGTCTTGAGGAGTGGTCAGATGCATTCGATCCAACACATTTATCAACTAAGGCATTTCCTTCTCTTGAGACGATACAGTTTTATGATTTGCCGAACTTGAGTGTTTTTCCTAACCTGGGTAGCCTTCCATGTCTTAAAGAATTAATTATATCCCATTGTCCAAATTTGGCCCTTCCATCACGTTGGAGTAGCCCTGTTCATACAGATACCAATCCCGATATCCATTACCTCCCGTCTCTACGTGATTTAAGTATTTCCCATTCTGACAAGTTTTTGGCACCATTTTTCAGTCTAAATATATTGGCACCACTGAAATACTTGACTGTGGCGGGAAATCCTAGTTTATGGCCCAAGGATTTGCACAATCTAAACAACCTCGAGTCACTAGCGCTAGGAAGAGGTTCTTCGTCTGCAGATGTTGCTTCTTTCCCTTGGCCTTATTCCATTCCGATTGCCACTCATTCTCAGGAGGCCATTCAATATTTTGTGTCTCTTACGTCTCTTCGTTTGTATAGCTGGCCATGTGTAACATCTCTCCCCGATCAAATTCAGCATATAACTACACTAAGGAAATTGGCTATTTCGGGTTTTGATGCGTTGGAGGCTCTTCCAGAATGGTTGGGTAAATTAGAGTGTCTTGAGGGTCTATTCATTGAGGATTGTCCGAACCTGAAGCAGTTTCCTTCAGTAGAAGTATTTCAACGCCTTGCAGATTTACAGAATCTGACAGTTAGAGGCTGTTCTCTTCTAGAAGAGAGATGTGCCAAAGAAAGTGGTTCAGAGTGGCACAAGATTGCTCATATTCCCAACATTTCCGTACATTCTACTTCGTGAGTGATCATTTAATATTATGCATTTTTCCTATTCCTCCTTAAAACAAAGGTACATGCTACATAACGTTATCGTAGACAAGCTCTGAAAAATGCCTTTGGTAAATTGCAGGAATTCTTAGATCATTATCAGGAACTTTCAAGTGCTGACTTCGGATATTCAGTACGTGAAGCTTCAAATAAACGGGTACGAATTCATGATTCATCACCTTGTAACTATAAGTATGACCTATGATCCTTTTCTTTTCCAACACTTCACACTTTTATGTGGTACACTTGTTTGACAATCTTAATTTATAAATGGATCTTTATCTTCTTGGAATAGAAACTACCTGAGAAAAGCTAACATGGTACTAATCCTTGAATTACAAAGCTGCCTTTCATCATAGATGCTTCAAAATAAGTTCAAAGTGTACTGTTTTTTGCAAAGTGTATCTAGAGGGAAATGCATATATAACCGCGAGTTTTGTTAAAAGTGTCACTTAAACCCTATGTTTAATTGAAAGTGCCAAACAATCCTTGGACCGATAGAGAAACTCAGTCAACTCCGATTAAAGGTGAAATGACCATTTACTATCTTTAAAAACAAAAGGGAATATACTCAGGGTTATTGATGTGTTTAGCTCCGACATCTAATTGTCCAGTCGTCTCTCTTCAGGTGTTTCTCATTCTCACTGGTGGTGTAATTTAATTTGTTTGCTTTTCTTGAATGGAATAAGCCATTGATATGATGAAAAGATAAGAACACTTGTAACAAAGCCTTGATGTATTTTGACAAAGATAACAGTGGGTAAATCTTCACTGAGAAAATTGGCTTGTGCTTGATTTAGCTCCGATTGTTTCAGTTTTTAGCTTTAAATTCAAATATGGGCGACGAGAGAGCAGTCAGAGAGATCATTACAGAGGGCGGCATGGATATAATCTAGGTACCTTTTCTTCTCTGGATGTAAAGCAAAATTGCTCTGACATAGAGTGAAATTTCTACTTGCATGTTCAACTACACTGATTAAATAACCGAGGAATTGAACTGAAATGATGATTTTTTCCATGCCTTTACGTGATGGAAGAATTCATTATGATAACTTTGCAGCGATGGTGCGGAAAAGGGATCCACAATTGATGGAAGGATCGACTATCTGTGCAGTTTCGGACACTCTCAAAATGGAACAGAACTTTTGCGTTGAGGGAAAGAACAGATTTTTTAATCATCTTCATAGACTGATATGTGAATGTTGAGCTCAGAAATGCCATAACTTGCGATTCGTGTTGTTGGCATGGTGATCGGAGGATATGCTCTGTGATATACGTTACTTAAATTCGCAGATATTGTTTTATTTTTGTTGCTTTTTGTAGAATGTTCGTAGTTTTTCTGAGTTTGGACTCATAACCTTCAGAGTACTGTTGTTGCTGAGCTAAATTCTGTGCATTTCTCTGTTTGACTAGCTTTTGATGCTGAGCTAAATTCTTCCTTAGACATATTAAAAGCAGTACTGTACATTCTTAAGAGAAGCTACTTTCCCTTGATCCATTAATTACTGAGCTTTTCTTTATTTACTTTGAAAGGGCTCTATCTGTTGGTTTTATCTTCTTCCCAATCCATGATTCCTGTCGCGGGTTGCTATTGATGATTTTTTTGTGATTGAACTGATTTTATGAAGTGGATGCATGAAAACTTAAGGAATATATTGGGTGCATTTAAACATGTTTCAACTGTCCAACCCAAAGATTTTGAAAAGTGTGGGGTTAACTCGTTATTCCTACGTTCTACGTAAATTTTTTTGTTTTCTTTTTTAAATATAATATAAGACGTACGATCAAATCTCAAATCGACCACGTTGGGTACAGGCTCTAGGTACCCACATAAAATCTTTTATATGTTGCGGTAATTTTTTCTAAAATTTATTTTGGAGTTTTTCCCGTAAAATCCGTGTGTTCACTTCTTGACTCTGATTTTAACTTTAATTGTTATCTTCTTCATCCCATGATTAATTCCTCATACAACATAATTGGAATAGAAAACAAATACACATACTCCCTTTGATTCACTAATGTTTGGTACCACAGTTTGATTGTTTTTTTTTTTTGCAATTTCAAATGTACAGAGAGAATTGAATGAAAATGGTAAAAAGTTTAACCAGTGGCCGAGAATGATTCAATTTTTGCCATGAAAGTAAATATGATAAATCTAGAAAAACATGCGAAAATGGAAAGTGTCAAACGTAAGAAAACAGATAGAACACAAATTCATGTCATAAATAACTTTGCATCAGCATATCTTGACACATTTTCCACCATTGGTGTTGCACAGAAGATTGTGACAACCATACATCACTAAACCACTAAACACAACAAACAAACCCATTGGACAGTAACTTAGCAGACAACCTCTCCACTTGTGACATGATCCAATTTTTGACCCAACAGCTCTTTCATTCCCACCTTTGTTCACCTTCATGAATGCAAGCTCCAGTGAATCCTGATCGAGTTCTTCCCTTACCTTTCGAACCCTAATCATCGCCCGCGCGAACGCGAAGAAGTTCTGAAGCGCCGCGAGGAGGGAGAGCGCGAACGGGAGCCACCAGTGATGGCAGGTTAGAGATGTGGCAGTGGCAGTTGACATCAGAATCACAGCTTGGAATATGAAGTACAAGTTCACATTCAGGGCTGCTTTTGCCTCCATATTTTCGATTATTCGCTCTTTTTCCGCCTTTGATTCATCCAGCTTCTCCGTTTCTGTTTGAGTTTGGACTCTGCTTTCATCCATTTCTTGTTTACTCACAGTGGAGGTGTTGTGTGTGTGTGTTGGTTTTATACATGCAAGTTTGTGAGACTTTGTCCAGAGCATGATTTTAAAAATTAAGTCATATGATGTGCATCATATCTGACCTTTTCAAAGTCTAATAAGGAATATTTGGTTACACTTGGACAAAAGGGAAGAAAGTTTATATGTTACTTGTTATATGCTAAGGTGTTGGTCAAATCAGATTCTGATACGTGCTCAACAAATTCTATATTTAGTAAAGTGAGGAGTGTTTTAGGAAGAAATTAGTGATTTATAAAACACGTGTCAGAATCTGATTTGACCAACATTTGCTAACATATAAAGTTTTCTAGACATAACGATATATTAATTTATTGTAACTTTCGACATATCTTTAAGCATTCATTATCTCACATAATTATATTGTTACTTATGTCTCTGTTTCAGTTCAAACTATAATTTGACTATTCTTTTAGTTAAAACTCTTTAACTTTGACCAGGGTGGAGGCAAGATACATATGTGGCGGGGGCTGGAAAAAAAATCCATAATCCTTTCCTATATTTGAGGGGTTGATTATATATATATATATTGTTGTTTTTCAAATTTACTCCCTATATCCCCCGTAATTTTTTTCTCGACGAGGGCTGGACCATGTAGTTCTGCCTCTGACTTTGACTGTAAAATTGAAGTTGTGTGCAAGTATAAATACAAAGACTTGTGTGAGATGGTCTCACCCAATCTTATGTTGAGACGAAAGATTTAAGTACAATTTTTCAAAGATGAGGGATGAAATGGGTACTTCTGTAATTTTTAAAACTTTATTTAGTTCCATAGTATAAGTTATGGTAAGACAGTCCCATATGAGTCTTCTTAAATAAAAATACCGTTGTGTGATATCTTGTTAGATTTGTTATATCATATATTTTCAAAATATCAGGTTTTCACATGTTTTATTAATTTCAGTGAAATATATTTTTAAAATCAAACATTTTTTCAAGTCGACTGTTGAAAGTCAAAGTGAGCAAATTGAGATGGAAAAATGAAGTATACCCTAACTAAATATTATAGTAGAAGCTAAATTAGCGTGTATTAAAAAAGTTGAAAAAAAGGATTACAAATTCCTTCAATCATTATTAGTTTGTAAATGCTTGCAAGTCTGATCAATTCCATCCAAGATAGGGAACTTAGGATTCAATCCTTATCCTGTACACACCTGGACAATAATTTTCTGAGCCATGAACATTTTTGCAAGGAATCTCATTCCTTTGTTTATTTAACAACCAAAATAATGGAAGACAATTGAAGAATATATAGATGTATTTTTTTACCAAGTCCCATTAGTACAAGTTGGGTTTCTATTGTCTTTTATATTGGGTTGACAATGTAGTGGTACAAATATATATTGAGTATCACGATTTCTTTTAGTGTAAAGTGCATTTATGCCTTCCAATTTTTTTTAATTAATTGGAGAATATTTACCTAGTAAAAACATTTTTTCTCTATGCAAATTAGCTATATCAGGATTTATTGAGCAAGAACAAGCCAGCTAATTGTGTTTTTGACTTGAAATTTATGATGATTCAGGAAGATTGAGATGATGGAAATATTATGTGTATCATATTAAAGATTTCATCCAAAAATACTAGCAAGTATATACCAACAATTATATGATTATTTTTCTTGACTAACTTAATTTGAATTGAATTGATTCGTACCGAACTAAAATTAAATAAATTGAAAGTAGTAATAACAAAATCTTGGCTGAGGTTAGGGATGAGCATGAGTCTAAGATCAGACCTAGATCCACATGGTTAAATCGTTGAGTTGGATATGCGTCTAAATTTTTTAGATCCATGGGGTCTGGATCAGACATGGACCTAGATTTTTAAAAATAGATCTAGGTCTAAGTCTAATATATTAACACTCTGATTAGCGTCAGACCTAACCCGTAGACCCCATAAAACCTAACGATAGTATAACTTTACCTCAATTACTAAATCACTTTCCCGGTCTCTCACAAACATTAAATGTCCGCTCACCATACATTCTACCGTATACATTGTGGCTCTGTTTGGCAGAGTTGTGCTTATAAGCAAAACTGGCTTATTTTGAAAGCGGGGGAGGCCAGGTTCCGCTTTTCCGCCAAAAATAGATCATGGTTTCGAAATAAGCTCTTTCACTTTACCAAACACTAAAAAATGTTTTGCTTATAAGCAAAGCAGATCTACTGCAAACATCTCATCTTCTATTGGGGCAAGATTTCTTAAAGTAATTGTTCATTAGTTGGATTGGATTGAAATATTATATATGTATATATCTTGTTAATTAGTAGTTTACATACGCAATTCATTCAAACCATTACGTTATTAGTTCTTACATGGAGTATTGTGGTATTTTTATTCTCAATTCAACAATTATCTCCCATATATTTATTTGCATGAATGCTAAAAAAAATTAGCATGGATTGAATTCTTTTGGTTGAAGAACTAACAGGTACATATTAAACTTGTTTAATTTGTATTTAGAATAATATATATTAGAAAAAAGTGCATTTATACCCATCAGTTCTTGTATTTGTGCAGATATACTCCCGAGTTTAAAAAACATGTTTGACCGTTAACATATTTATCTACGTATAATAACGGCAAATAAAAAGTTGATATTTAAAAACTATTTGTTATGATGAATTCAAAAATATCACATACAATAATATTGTTGTTCATATATCTATTCAAATATACAATTAAATTTTAATAGATGATAGAGTTTTTTTAAAGTGCATTCATACCCCTGTCGTGGTCTGAAAAATTGGTCAATTTTGGTCATTTTGGGATTCAATAGAAATGACCGTTTTGCCCCTTAAGGAAAAAAAGAGGAAAAAAAGAAGAAAATGCCTTCTTTCTTCTCTTCTCCACCATCTCCATCTCATTCTTCTCTTCTCTTCTTTCTTCTCTTTCTCCCTGACTACCTCCACCTCACCACCATTATCGGTGTATCTGTCTCCTTCAGCTACCTCTATGGTACCTTTGACAAGCCTTTTAGCTCTTCTTTCCGAAACACAAAAGCCTATTTTGATTTTATGGGTGACGGGATGGGTGGCTTCATGCACCGATTTGATGAGTTTTGACGGCATCGTGCGCCAATTTGGAGGGTTTTTATGGGACTTTAGTGTTGGGATTGTGGTGATTTAGAGGTTACGTGGCCGATTTGGAAGGATTTTTATTTCGTGGGTGATGAGATTTGATGGCGTCGTGCGCCGATTTGGAGGCTTTTGACGGGATGTGGTGTTGGGATTGTGATGATTTGGAGGTTATAGGGCCAATTTGGAGGGATTTCAATTTCGTGGGTGACAGGATTTGATGGCATCGTGCACAGATTTGGAGGGTCTTAACGTGGCCGTGGTGTTGGGTGTGTGGTGAATTGGTGGAGGCGGTGGTGGTGGTGGATTTCTGGTGGTGATGGTAGTGGTGGGGGTGGCGAAGGTGGATGAGGTGGTGATGGAGTGGTGGAGGTGGAGGTGAGGGTAGAGCGGTAGAGGTGGAGGCGGGTTGGGGTGGTAGTGGTTGTGGGTGGGGTGGCGAAGGTGGAGAAGGTGGTGGTGAAGCGGTGGAGGTAGAGGTGGAGGTGGTGGTAAATCGGTGGAGATGGAGGTGGTGGCAGTGACGGAGGTGGCGATTGGCTGCGTAGGTGGCGGTGCTGCAGCGGAGGTGGTGGTAGACCGACGGAGGTAGAGGCAGGACTTAAGGGCAAAGTTGTCCATTCGGTTTTAGAGTTTGGTCCAAAGGGCATTTTAGTCATTTCAAGTCGGTTAATGATCGAAAGTGGCCAGACTCAGGCAGGAGGGGTATGAGTTATCATGGCACAACTAATCCAAGGGTACGCATGCATTTTACAAAAACTCGGAGGTATATCTGCACAAACACAAGAACTGGGGGCATGAATGAGTTTACCCCTCATGTATATATTATTTAGTGAAAAAATTAGAACGTTAGACCCAATTCATTTGACCCATCGGTTATGGATATGGGTTTAAAATTGTCAGACCCAACAAGCCTACACTGGGTCAGGAAGTAAGTAGATATTGTAGGGTCGATCCGAATCATATTAGACCCGACCTAGACCCGATCTATGCTCATCCCTAGCTGAGGTACAATTTTTTTAAAAAAAACATTTTGATCACTTATCTTTCAGTTTTTGTCTCATTTCAAGTAAAGAAATCAACTAATGGCCAACTTTTAAATTTGTATTTTTATCTTTAAAATTTAACTTTACTCTTGTTCTTTTTTCTTCTTTCTTCTTTCTTTCATCCTTTTTTTTTCTTTTCCTTTCCCCCGCCCTCAGATGGAATTTCTATCCAAAACTCAATCCATAGCTTCCAATCCACAAAAATTTCCTCCAACAATACAAACCTTGATGAAATAGTTGAAGAAGAGATTCAATCACATATACCCATATCTCCACCTCGCTTACGCCCAACACAAATCCTGGTCGTTCAGCTTCTACCCTTCCCCCTACCACCCTGTTATTGCACCACGCTATTCAACCACTTCCTCATATTGTTACCTCTTGAGACCCCCCTTCCCCTGTGATCACGACAAAAAATATTAGAGCTGTCACTAAATTGAGAAATTGTGGAAATTTTGCCACTTGCATCGGCAGAAAACCTTGATGAAGCACCCACAATATATCTATTATATTCCAAACCCTAACACGTGAGACCACGTGTGAGGTTTGGAATAGAATAGATATATTGTGGGTGAGGACCACCGACATAAAACCTTGATGAATTGCGGCCGCAGTTGAGAACCGTGGGTGGCAGAACCTATTGTGGTGTGATTGTAAAAGTGGGATTGAGAAACATGGTGGGGAAAAAAACCCGTGTTGGTGTGACTGTGGAAATGAAATTAAGAACCACAGTGCGCGGTGGAACTTGTTGTCGTGTGACAGTGGCAGTTGATTAGCGAGAAAAATTAGACTGGCCTAGAATGAGATTTTATAGATAGTGATTTTGAGAACCATTTATAATGTAGTGCAATCGCCTATTTTGAGTAAAACAACTGTTTGGTTGATAATGCCTTTATTTTTTTGAAATGAACTTGTTGGAATTTTCTGGTTGAGTTGGACTTTGTTGAATTGTTATTGTCGAATTCCAATGGCCTTATCAAACTAGTTTGATGATTTTCCTCACGGGTTCTGGTAATGTGTCGGTGGCATCATAATGACTGTTGAAAGAGAGGAGAAGGTCGGAGAGGGAGAGATTGAGAGGGTGTGTAAGCAATTTATTTTTATTCTAAAAGAGGTTGTGTTAGTAATCTCATATAAAAATATCTAAAGGTAGAAAGATAATTGTATAAAATTCAAACTATTAAATAGTAAATATTTATTTATTTATTTATAAGAAAAAGTTAAACATTTTTAACGACCAACTTTGACAGAATTATCTGAAATAAAATGAAAAGTAAAAGGTAACTACCCATAAATTAAATAAGCATTTCAGATACTCCATAACATAAAATGGAGTAAGACTTTACCATAACATGAGTACTATTTACATAATTACTAAATTATATTTTCAAAAAATAATGAAACTAGCTGAAATAAAATACAGTCAAATCATTATTTTCTTAGTTTGAAAGAAGATAAATATATTTGTCTCCACACATTAGCTTTAATATTCTTCGACCTGATCGATTAAATCATTGTGTTCATGATGATAACTCGATTTAGCTGTTTGCGTTGATGTCTTGTTTTCGACCTGCTTGTGCAGATTGTGTGTTCGTACTTTTGTTTGTGGTTTTATCTTCAGCTTTCTATTTATTTGGATTTGTCAAATCTGTGTTTTTTAAAGTATTTACAGTTTGGACAATATAGATCGTTGTTGGATCAAGTGGTGTTACGGTTATGAAAGATCCCTGTTTGACGTAGTGATATTGATGCTTGATACACTTCTCTGTTAACCGACATGGTTTTCGCGGGAAGTTTATTAGTATCTCTGAGGGCGACGTTACAGTTTTATTGAATCTCTAATCTGTATTAGTACAAATAATAGTTTGATTGACATATAATTTAGATATCCTTGCAATTTGTTAGTTATTGATATAGGCTAGTTATGTTTGATGTTAATTTCACTCATTGTAATCATTAGGACATTTTTCTTACATCTTTGAATGATTTTTTAAAAAAAGTGTTAAGTGCTAAAATAACCCTAACTTTAGGCTGAAAGTGCCTACATAACCCTGCAATCTCATAAAATGTCAAAATAACCATTGGTTCCGCTGACTTTTTATTCAACCATTTGATGACTAGATTTTTTTAAAAGACCATTTTTCCTTGTAAAAAAAGGAAAAAAAAATCAAATCTCTTCCTTTCTTGCTCAGTTTCATTTTGTTTCTTTGAAATCCATTTCCTCCGCTTCCTCATTCTTTGAAATCAAATCCGTCTCCTCCGGTTTCTTCTTTCTTTGAAATTTCGCCGCCAGAAATCTAGGTTTCCGGTGGGTGGCGGGATGTCTATTCGGGTTGAGAGGAATTTGAAGTGGGATTTGGAGGAGATTGGCATGGCTAGGGCAAGGCTAGGGTGGAGGTGGCGCTAGGGCGGAGGCGGGTTAGGGTGGAAGAGATCGGGGGGGTGGGAGTGGGATGAGGAGATCGGGAGGTGGGGTTAGATAGGAAGAGATCGAGAGGGGAGGCAGCGAGAGGGGGAGATCGGGAGGCGGGGCTGGCGGACAGCAGTGGCACCCAAATTACCGTAGCCAACGAGTTATAATTTACATTATGGTGAAAAGGTAAAGAGAAAGGGAAATATTCGGCAGTGACGGAGATGGTTTCCGGCGGCGGAGCAGCATCAGTGAAGAAGAATAAGATCAAGGGTATTTCAGATATCAATTTTTTAACTTCTTAGTCAAGGGTATTTCCGTCATTTTATTTCTTGTCATTGCTGGAATTTTATGGATCAATGTCGAAATTAGGAAATTTGGCTACATCGGCACAATTTTTTTAAAGTTATAGTTAAATTGACGCATATAATAATTATTTAAGATTAAATTGATATTTTCTGAATTTGCAGAGTTATATTTATACATTCAACCTACAGGAAGAATTATAAATATAAATAACCAAAAAAAAGGAAAATAAATATTGTGAATGAAAATAGAGCAACTCCATAGAAATTTCCAACTACCTTCGAGGTAGGTAGTTAGAAAAATGGATAAAAAGCCCATTTAAAAAAGGAAAATTACATTCCTCCCCCCACCACAATCATACATTCAAGATTCTTTTTCTTTCCCTTCTTCCTCATCAGACGTCAAAAAAAAAAAATCAACTTGAATTAAATTAACAATTTACAAAACCCCGGAAATTGTAACTAAAATTCCAGATTTTATTAGTAAAAAAATCCCAACTCATTGATAGCTAGGGTTTGTTCTTTCCGGGAGCTGAAGAACAATGCATAGAACCCATGTTTCCAATCGCTTCTAATTCGAGGGCTTCATATCCGCATCTTCGTCAAATCACTCCGATTAATCTCATGCTCAGCTCCACCGCCTTGAATTGCACCACCCTGCATCGACCTCTGCCTTCTATTTCAACCGGGCCCAAGTTTCGAGCCTCCAAGTTTATCCTGGAGATCAAATCTTTAGCTCCACTCGCTCACAGCACTAGAGTTTCAGTGTCCAGTAAGGTAATTTTCTGCATAAATCCCTTCTTGGCCGTTTTTCTGTGCCGAATTTGATGGGATGGCACGTGGGTTTTCTGTAATTTTCTTGGAATTTTTCTTGCAGAAATGGAGGGTTTTGTGCTTTAGACAGGGGGATTCAGCTGGGGTGAATCCGGAGTCTTTCGGGGATGGAATTCTGCGGGAGGAATTGCCGAAATCGGAATGTGAGAAGCCCATTGCTGTGGAAAAGGATTGGGTTTCGAGGATTAAATCGGTAAGAATTTCGCCCTTGCTAGATTGTACTGTTAGTGTTACACTGGAAAAAAATATTTACTCCTAGGATATAATGAATGTGATGATGTATAAAATGGTTCTGTGATAGAGTAAGTTTTGCTATTTTTGGTAATCTTTAATGGAGCTTCTTGGTTGATTTTATTCTAAAATTTAGCTGGACACGGGAATTAATGTTGTGGTGCTTCTTGTGTACCGATGGATAGTGAAACGCGGCCCCTAATGGTGGTCATTGACAGCATGTGTTTAGTTATGAATTCGTTATTTGAAACAGTGGATTAAGCAAAGACTGTTTCCATTTGCATTTTTGTTCACGGTTAAGGTTTACGGGTGGCATGCTCCTTTTAAGGATGATCCTTTTCCTTAACTTAGAACTATGGAAGAGTTTGATTCTCTCATAGTTATTTGATAGAGTTAAGCATAGAAGATATGAGATATGTTGGGATTAGCGTGACCTGATAAGTCTCTTGCTATGTTGTCTTTCCAGGTTGCAGATGCTGTATTAGAAGTGTTCGGAAAACCATGGACTGTTCCATGGACGGCAGAGACTATTATACAGGTTTGTAGTTTTCTTTTGTGTGCACGATGAATGGGAGTTGGAGACAACTTAAACGCTTTAGTTTCTTCAATTGTTCAGACTTAACTACTTGTATTACCTTGCTTAGCCAGTATCTGATTCTTGTGATGGATCTCATATGCCTGTGCAGGTTACGCTTCTTTGGGTTGTCTCGTTCTGGTTTGTAGGTTCTTGGATGATCCCATTTGGAGCCTACATGGTAGGATTCAATAAAGAGTCACTCACATATCGAGGGCAGGCTATGTTCAGCCTGTTAACAGATGTTGCTGAAGGTCTGGCCGGGATCCTCATCCTCCACCGCTGTCTATCCAGATTCCGGCCCCTCCCTAAAGACTGGTTCAAATTCAGCCTGCGAGGAAAGTGGATCTTCGATGTCATCATCGGGTGTCTCCTGTTTCCCCTTGTCAACCGGCTATCACAGCTGAACCTCGACCTGCTCCCTATCTTGCCATCCACCCCCGTCACCCTATCAAGCGTCGAGCAATCCATCATGGCACGGGATCCCGTGGCAATGGGATTGTACGCATCTGTGCTCGTCGTGTGTGCGCCACTGTGGGAAGAAATCGTGTTTCGCGGCTTTCTCCTCCCGTCCTTGACTAAATACATGCCGGTATGGTGCTCTGTTCTGATGAGTGCAGTTGCATTTGCATTGGCACATTTTAATGTACAAAGAATGATACCGCTAATTTTTCTTGGGGTGGTGATGGGTGTAATTTATACGCGGTCTAGGAACTTATTGCCGTCGATTCTCCTCCATAGTTTATGGAATGGATTTGTATTCTTAGATTTGATGATGAAATGAAATCATGTTCTGTATTACTTAGCAAAGCTTTTGAGTTTATATCACGTCCGATCATTTTGTGAAACAGATGACTGAAAGTGAAGCCTGGCTTTTTAGTTAACAAGATTACGGTCTTAGTTTGGCAAATGACATGAGTTTCATGGCCTGGTTCACCTTTCAACTGTCATCACCAAGAACTAAGCGTCTATCCTACCCGATCAAGACCATAAAATATCGAGAACACGATTCTATCCTACCCGATCAAGATCATAAAAGATCGAGAAGACGATTCTAATCATCGTAGTCGAGACCATGAAAGAAAGAAAAGTAACTAGTAATAGATGTTCATGTGCTGCTGAAAGAAAGAAAAGACCAACTAATAATAGATGTTCATGTGATGCTGAGGCGCGGAACGAACTTCAACATGAAAGCTTATACTTAATTAAAGCATGAATTTCTGGGAAAACATATTGATGATGATGCAAATGAAAAAGTGGTGAAGATGAAGGGTATGTTTTGGATTAAATGAAGGTGAAAAGTTGGATGAAAAGAAAATGAGTTAGAAAATGGACCAAAAATGTCAGAAATGGGATCTGAACCCACGCTCTCCTACGAGAACCAGAACTTGAATCTGGCGCCTTAGACCACTCGGCCATCCTGAGTCCTGACCGCATGTACAAAATTCAAGAATTAAAATGTAACCTTTAGAGGAATTGGTCCCTCCTTGTTAACATGTCGCCTTAAAGGCATCAAATAGTGCAATCAATTCGGTTATTCAAGTAAGGTTTGGGTTCGGGTTAAAATGGGTCAAAGTTTGTTTGTCGGGTTGGGTCGGGTTAAAGCGGGTTCGGGTTAAAACGGTTTGAAGTCTGTTTGTCGGGTCGGATCGGGTTGAAACGGTTTGAAATATGTTTAACGGGTCGGGTCGGGTTGAAAAGTGTCGAAACCTGTTTGTTAGGTCGAAACCTGTTTAGGTTGAAAAGTATCAAAATCTGTTTGTCGAGTCGGATCGGGTAAATGTCAAGTCAGGTTATGATGGGTCTACAATGTTTCTCGGTTCAGGTCGGTTTTGGTTACACTACTAGAAAACAGGTACATAGGCACCGGTATGTCATTGTTAGGCAGGGGTGGAGCTAGAAATTTTTATTTGATGGGTCACAATTTAATTTGGTGTCTCTATATCTGAAAATAGTGTTAGAATTTTGAGAAATTTTAGAATTTAGGGGAATACAATGAATCTAATTGAAAAAAGGCATTAGTAAAAAACCATACTTCCTCTGTCCCACTCTAAATTGCTTATTTATTTTTTGAGAGTCAAATTTTGTAAACTTTGACCATAAATATAAAATAATATATAAGTAATAAATATATCACGTGAGATATTGTTAGATTTGTCTTAACATCTATTTTCTATATATTAATTTTTTATGCGGCATTGTTATATGTAACTAGAAGTCAAACATGCTCATTGAAAACCGTGAAAAAGTAAATAAACAAATTAGAGTGGGACGGAGGGAGTATATTGGTTAACTAAAAATTTTAATAATGTTTTTTGGGAAAAAATGTCGGGCAGTTGCCCTACCTTGCACAATGTTGGATCCGCCTCTGGTTCTGGGAGAGCAATACTAGTGATAGGAATTTCATAAGACACCGACAATCTGGCAAATGAACCAAAATACCGGTGCCTATGAATAACTCCAACACTGGTTCACTGAATACTGATGCTAGATACCGGTGCCTTTGATCATATACTAGCGATTTCCAACATTTCACCAAAAAAATCATTTATTTAATATTTCTATATTTAAGGAAGAATAACAAAAATCATGTATTTTGGAGCACTGGATAATAAAGGAAAATTTTTCAATTTTGGGGTACAGTGTAATTTTCCAAGATTGTGTATAAGTAATCAATACTGTAAATTTAAATGTGAATATGGTATTATTTAAGAGAAAAATATAAACTGCTAAAAATGAAGGAAATCAATGCATCATTATGTGTATTTATAATAATACTAAATAACACTCGTGCGATTCACGAATTATGAATGAAAATGGAGAAAATACAATATAATATTTTAATAATTAATAAATTGTTATTATATTTACATGAGAATTACACGCGAATCATGATGCAATATTTAAAATAAATTAATATTTTTATTTTATTTTATTTTAAAATAAAAAATTGACTTGATATATTTAAATAAAAATGATATATATGTATTTTATATAGAAAATAATAAAATTTCTATAAAAATACTTTACGTTATAAAAAATATAGTGGTGAGCATATGAAATATATGTTAATAATAATTTAATAATTATTTAATTAAAATTATAAATTATGTGCCTTTAAAAGGAAATAGAAAAGGTATTTTTAGTTATAAGTATAGGTAGATAACATGTAACATATAAAGATTACAAAATAAAATTTTAAAATTTTAGTGTATAATTTAATTAATATAGCGTAAAAGTTAAAAAAAGTTGAAAAGGTAATTTTAGTTATAAGTATAGGTAGATAACATGTAACATATAAAAATTACAAAATCAAATTTAAAAATATGTAAACTGATTTTAAAAGTTTAGTGTATAATTTAAGTAATATAGAGTAAAAGTAAAAAAAATTGTATATTTATATTAAAATTTCACTTCTTTTTCTTATTTTAATAAAATTCACTTGAGATGATATTATAAATAAATAACTATATATTAATATGAAAATTTGATACTATGCTTCGCTAAATTAAATTTAACTAAATTTTATGGCAACGTTTTGGGAAAGACGAGATTTAATTATAATAATAAAATGTAAGAGGTCTTAGTTGCAATATTAAAGTTTTATTATGCAATAACCCGATTCATGCAACTTGAAAATTTTATCTTCATTTCTTCTAATTTACACTTTAAACCTTGGTCTTTCCATGACTTATGGAAAGACCGTCTTTCAAGAGACGGACTCACTATTTATTTAGTCAAGATTGATTAACTTTGACATTAAATTTGAATCGATAAATAAATTAGGATATTGACATGTGATCTTGTTAAATTCGCAATAGCATGAATTTTTAAAACATCAACTTTTTATAACTTGTATTTACAAACAATTATAAATATCAATTATCAGAATTGGTTGGGATAGAGGGAGTATACGAATTATTTCCTATTTAGTGTAATTTCTTTGAAGGAAGCCTTATTTAACAATTGTCTATTTGTGTCGCTTGCATTTCGAAGTTGTTTCTCAAATTGGTCTCAAGCTATCAATACTTGTATTTAGCCATTTCACAAGAAGAACGTGAATGTGCTTAGGAAACAAATTAGTAACTGATAGACAATCATTTCTATATAACGAGCAGATAAAAGTATGGGAAACATGTCCTTAACAATTGTGCCAAAGCTTAAAAGAAGTTTTGGCTTTATTCGAATCAACAAAGAAAATTAATAGGGGTGGGCAAAAGATTCGAAAACCGAAAATCAAATCGAAATCGATTATTTGAATATTGAATAAACTGAACCAAATTTAATATTCAAATATTTGAACCGATTAAATAAAAATGTAAATATAGTTTATGGTTTGGTTTTTGGTTTCTAAACGCAAACAAAAAATCGAAGCGAAAACCAAATTACAAATATAAATAAATTAAATATATGTCATTAAAATATAAATAACATTAATTTTACAGTAATGCTTTGAAATGAAGAAAATAAAGGGTGTCTTAAGAAAATTTAAACAAATATAGCCTAATTGTATATCTTAATTTCTAATAGTTCTATTTAGTATTCCTTTCAAAACTATTTAATTGAACAATCTGACAGTTTATTATGCATAGATTCTGATTCATGATGTTTAGATTTTGATGGTTTTTTAATTTTAGTAAAAAAAATTATGAGTTCATGTTGTTTACATAGGAAATATCATGTTTGTCCTTTCTAATTTTTTTCTTAGAGAATGCTCCGATTATGATTGTACGTATAATGTTTGGGTAGTCATGTTGTTTACGTTTATTTATAGCTTTTTTTCTTCCAATTTGGTTTATTCAAATATATTTGAATAAAAACCGAAAATCAAAAATAAAAAATGAATTTGAATAAACCAAATTTGATTTTGCCAAATATGATTCAGTTCTTGGTTTTGGGTTTATAAAAGGTCAACCTGATTAAATCGAACCGAATAAATTGAAATATTTGAAAATCGACCCAATGCCCACGCCTAGAAACTAATGGTGCAGCACCGTAGTCTAAGACGTACCTCTCTCACTATGTTCTCGACCCACGAGCTCATTGGTAACCTTTTTCTGAATAGTGAAAGAATGATCATCAAAACTAATAATGACTTCAAATGCCGAGTCAGTTTTCTAATAGACAACGAATAGTTAGTAATATGAGACCTGGCCAAGGCATAAGATAAAGTACTCCCTTTGTTTCTCTATTAGTGGCACACTTACCTAATTTGGATGTTTATTTTTAAATGCCACACTTTCCATTTTTTGCAAGATTCTTTCAATTTCATCCTCTCATTCTAATTTTTAATTTCTACATTCAATTTTATCTACTCATTTTCTTCATCTAAATTCAAACACCTAAACATAGGTGCCAGTAATAGAGAAATTGAGGAAGTAAGGGAATTAGAAACTCGTGAATTATCAATATGAGAAATATTAAGGGAATAACAATTACTGAAATAAACACGACGATTACCGTGATAAAAAGCAACTCCATCAAGATTAGACAAAGCAAATGTCATGTGATTGGTAGCTCAAAAATCCATGTATCGCTCGGGAATAAGACTAATATGCTGTTGTTGGTTAGACTGATAAGTAATCCGCGGAATGTGCAATGTTGTCGAGGGAAACATGCAGAAGCTTCCAACATGAGGCAGCAAGGTGGATTGGGCGATGTCACCACTGTCACTGAGCATTCAAGTCACCGAGAATAGAATAACCCAAAACATTCAAGTTATCCAACAATGTCGTGAAATGAGCATAATAATACTGCACCATACACTCCATAATATGAAGCTTACATGTGCGAGAGCTATTGTGGTTAGCAGAAGCCAAGGCCTTCCAAATCTGAGCAGAAGTCTGAGATCCAACCACAAAAGACATGGAAGCAGCAATGAGAGAAGAATATAACAAGGTCTTGAATTGATGATCTGACTGAAGCCAGTCAGAAACCTCAGAGGACGAAGTAGTGGGGGCGAAACAGTGTTGGTCGTCGAGGATGCACCAAAGGTCGCTGAAGAGGTCAATGAAGTTGATGAATAAGCAACAGACGAAGAGAGAGAATTTTCATGCCAAACCATGTAATTATATCCATCAAGCTTTATGGAAATCAAATTAACCAATGATTAGAATTGAAGTTGCCATGACAAAAGCAACCGAGATCTGTGGCAAGGTCTGAAGTCGGATGAGAAGGGCGACCAGACAGATCACACAGCACGGGTTTTTTATCGGCAAACGGCAATCAACGGAGACACAACTCGAGCAACATTGGGATCCAGTAAATGAAGCTTGGCGACATACGAATGAACACGGTAGGAATAAGGCAACACAAGTGTGTGATAAGGACCAAGCCTAAGTTAGGTAATAAGGTTGTATTAATTAGCCCATGTAGTTCTGAAACTGCAAGCATTGATACAATATTTATGGGATAATAGAGAGATATACGGGGAGAAATATAATTATAAGAACATACAGTATAAATATTAGGTATGTATTCATTTATGAGTCATTCACTCTTTGTACGGTACTAGTACTCTTTGATGACTTAAGCTTCAGAGGATTTACACTTGAGATCCCCCAGGTTTGGTTTTCTTGCAGGCTACGATCAAGGAGCTTGAGCTTGTTGTCTATTCAATTTCGAGATGCATCAATTGGCACGCCTAGTGAGACTAATTGAGTCAAATTCGAGTTCCTTGGTTTATGTCTATGGTTACTCGAAAGAGTGAGAGATTGAGATTGAAAGGAATAGGATCTAGTGACGAAGTGTAGTCAAGAAGGAGTGATATGGCTAACCTCCAGGAATTGCTGGGTGTCGAGCCTGAGGAAGTTCGGGATCTGGCAGTTGAATCAAGACCGATGCATGTCTCGGATGTTGAACATGAAAGAATAATGGTCTCGAGCGAGCCTGATTCGCAAATTGTTGAGGTTTCTCGAATGGATTTGGCCGGACCATCGAGACGTTCGTAGGTTAAGATAAAATGGGGAGTTAGAAATACAGGCCTTGTCCAGAGCATGCCAGCTGGTTCACGTGATGACAGAGATGGATGGTTCACGGAAGTTTCTAGTGATTCCTATACTGAGGTGTATGAACAAACTATCCAAGGGAATCAAAGAATGAGAATTATTGGATCACAACAGGATTTGACACAGGTGGCACACGCGTTGGCGGTGGAAGGATATCGAGTTACTCTCTCCCCCCTCCAAGGCCTATGAGTATTTTGAGAGAGGTGGTACCATTAATACCATTGGTTTTAACTTTAGGACTGGTATCCCAGTCCATGATAACATACCCCTACATAAGATATGTAGGAGAAGCATTTCAAGCACGACCTCAGCCTTCTTTCCCAGATTACTCACATAGGGTGGTGTACTCAATGCCCCCATTAGCCCTGATAACCTCGACAATTTCTTTACTAGGGATTGAGGCAGGATATAGGATGATGACTTCTCTGGGGTTCTAGGATATATAAATATAGCAACTAGTCAAGGGCTTTACAACCCTTATGGGCAATTACCGATCTATTCAGGAGTATGCAGCCTTAGGTGAACTCTGGTTACATGGGAACTTAGCATGTGTATCCAATGTAGTTTGGAGGAAATGAGCATGGTCTGAATCCAGTTGGTGGGCTGAATCCAGTTGGTGGGCAGCAAGGATTAATGATAGGTCCTGGAGAGTTGTTGAAAAGGGAGTTAGACAGGTTAATTGGTCTGATGGGTCAAGTAGCTTAATCGGCTTTCAGTTCATTGATAACGGGGTTTTGATGGCCAGTGGTTGTAAAACAGTGGAAGGAATTCCTACTTCTAGTGGTGAGACGGATACTTGAGAGTTTATTAAGACGTTCTTGAGTCCGATGAACTCGAGAGACTTTGAGAAAATGTTAACATGTAACCTACGAGGGAAAGCTTATGAGTGGATTAATAAGCTACCCAAGGGTTCCCTGCATTCCTACAGAGACTTCAGTGGGGATTTACTAAGTTAAAATACTCTGAAGAAGAAATTTACAAAGACTTTGTTGGAGCTCTATCAGACTAAGAAAAAGTAAGGGGAGAGCACGGAAGCCTTTTACCACAGATACGTGGATGAAAGTTTGGGGGTAGTGGATACAACAAAAAATGAGGTGATTAAGGGATACTTGTTAGGGATGCAAGATTTGGAGTTGTACAAGAAATTGAGTACAAATACCCATCGAACGTTGCAAAAATTCCAAGAAGTGGAGGAGCACTGTTCGAGGGTGGATGGGGCCAGAAAAAAGAAGAGAGAAAGTTTTGGGGATAAATTAGGAAATAATAGTTACCCTCGAGGGAAGAAACCAGTAGAGATGGAAAGGCCTAACTTTGAGAGGTACAAGCCTATGGTGCCAACGCCTATGGGAAGGTCGTTGGCACAAATTCTGTGTATACATAGAGGGATGATTCGGCCGCCACAACCTATACAGAATACGCCAAATGTCGTGAGGGTGAGAAAGGCAACAAATATGTATTGAAACCATCATCGAGATTATGGTTATGACACGAATGATTGTGCACAGTTAAGAATAGAGATTGAAAGGTGCGAAAGGGAAAGGTGGTTTCGAGGCACCGAACCTCAAAATAATCATTCGGGGCCCCCCAAGGCCTAGGAATGATCGCAGGGAATGACAGCCATACAGGAGGAATAATGGAGCAAGAGGAGATAGGATACCTTGAGATCAAGGGATTCGAGGATAGGAAGGAAGAGAAGAATGACCACAGGACCAACATGTGGGCAATCATTAATGTGATTAATGGAATCGTATGGGAAAGGTCATCGAATACTGTTATGAAGGAAGAAGCACATAAGGTTCTGGTAGGAGAGCCACACCATAAGAGGTTTCAGTCGGATGAGACTGTATCATTTTCGTAGGCTGGTGCAGTTCCAGATCAAACTCCACATACAGATCTAATGGTGGTTTTGGCAGTGATTGGGTATTCTTTGGTGAAAAGGGTTTTCATTGAGGATGTAAGTGGAGTGGAGGTAATGTTTGTAGACTTCTTTGATCAACTAGACATATGACGTGGTAATTTGAAGAAGCCGGCCTTGCCCTTATTTGACTTCACAGGGAACCCCATATTTCCTTTTGGGGGGATAACTTTGTCAGTTCGAGTATCTTATGGTGATAAGGAAGTAACCATATATTGCAAATTTGCAGTCATTGATGCCTACTCACCCTATAATGTGATTCTTGGAAGGCTATGGATGTGCCAGGCTCGAGCAGTGTGGTTACCATACCATCTAATGATGAAGTTTCCAACTGATAGGGGGGTAGCCTCCATTTGAGGAAATCAGATGGTAGCCAGAAGTTGCAATCCCATGGTGGCAAGAGAAGCAAGAAAGCAGAGAAATGTGGTTTCAGTGCATGGAGGGGATGGGCCTGTCGATGTGATACAAGTACCCATTCGAGATCTCGGGACTGTGGCGGTAGGAAAATTATTGCTTGAGGACATTCGAGAAGGATTAAGCAAACTTTTGGAGGAATGTGGTGATGTTTTTTCTTGAGATACCTCTGACCTCACGGGAGTGCCCTTGAACTTGGAAGTGCACGGGTTGAATATCGATCCGTCCATTAAGCAAGTTAAGAAGAAGAGAAAGGTGTTTTCCCCTGAAAGGGCTTAGGCTATTAAAGAGGAAGTTGAGAAGTTTCTAAAGGAAGACGTCGTCGAGTAGGTGTTTTACCCATAGTGGTTAGCCAATCCAGTCATGGTGCCAAAACAAGATGGTGCCTGGAGAATGTGCATAGACTTTACCGACATGAACAGGTGTTGCCCCAAGGATAGTTATCCCTTACCACTGCTTGATAAGTTGGTAGAATCTATTGCGGGATACCAGGTTTTGGCTTTCTTTGATGCACACAAAGGGTATCACCAGATATTAATGGCAAAGAAGACAAGGAGAAGACGTCGTTCATCACCGATGTAGGCACTTATTGTTACAAGAAGATGTCATTTGGGCTCAAGAATGATTGGGCAACTTATCAACGATTGGTGGATAAACTGTTTAAAGAACAGATTGTAAAGAATATGGAGATTTATGTTGATAATAGGGTTTTGAAGAGTAGGATCTATGAGAAATTCTTGGTAGATTTGGAGGAAATTTTCAAGAAGCTTCGAGGGGAAAACTTGAAGTTAAACCCCGCCAAGTGTGTTTTCGCTGTGGAGGCTGGAAAATTTCTAGGATTCATGGTATCCGAGAGGGGTATTGACGTCAACCCAAAAAAAAGTCAAGGCTTTAATGAGAATGAGGAGTCTACATACATTGAAAGAGGTACAGAAGCTTACAGGGTCTCTGGAGGCCTTGAGTAGATTCCTCTCAAAGGAGGCAGAAAAGCACCTCACCTTCTTCGATTTACTTTGAAAGGATAAGAAATTAGAGTGGATTGAGAAGTGTAAAGAAGCGTTCAAAAGTTAAAGGAGCATTCGCTGGTATTACCCACCCTTATGAAACCTTAGCAGGGTGAGACGTTGTTCTTGTACATTTCTTCCTCGCATCTGGAAATCAGTGCAGTGTTGGTGAAGGAGAGAAAGGGCAACAATATCCTATTTACTATGTGAGTCGATCCTTGCAAGGGCTAGAGACGAGGTATACAACTCTCGAGAGGTTGATTCTAGCTTTGGTTCATGCAGCACAGAGGCTGCATCCTTACTTTCAGGGGCATATGATAGTATTGCTCACCAACTACCCAACCAGACACATTTTATTAAAACAAGAGGCTTCAAGGGGGATGATGAAATGGGTCGTGAATTTAGGAGAACATAATATTCAATATCAGCCTAGAACTTCTATCAAAGGCCAAGCATTAGCAGATTTTATAGTGGAAACCTTGAAGCCAGTCGAACTTGAAGAGGAAACTCGAGGTAAGGATATTCAAAGAAAAGAGGTCTGGAAGTTGAATGTAGATGGTTCCTCACATTCGGGGGAAGAAATGATGGAGTGCTAATTACCAGTCCTAATGGTAAAGATTATCCATATGCATTACACTTTGCATTCAAGGCCACAATTAATGAAGCCGAGTATGAAGCCCAGATAACGGGGTTATGATTAGCTAAGGAGCTGAAAGTGGAGGATCTAGAAGTTTATAGCGATTTTCATGTAGTGGTTCATCAAGTGAATGGGGAATATGAGGTCAAGTAACACAATTTGCAAAAGAACTTAGATGTAGTCAATCATCTTTTGAAAGGGTTCAGATCACATATTTTAACACAAGAGCCCAGGGAAGAAAATCATAAGGCAGATGCTCTAAGTAAACTTGCTTCTTCGAACTTGGGAATTCAATCTCAAAGATAGCTGCTCATGGAAACCCTACATAGGAGAAATTTCGAGGAACTGTTGGTGATGGAAATCAAGGAGGAGAAAAATTGGATAACTGATATAGTGAGCTACCTTCGAGAAGGGATTTTGCCAAAAAATGAGGCTGAATATAGGAAGATAAGACCAAAGGGCCCGAGATATGTACTGCAAGATGGAATTCAGTACCGAAGGGGATATTTTAAACCATTCCTTTAATGTGTCACCCCTTACAAGGCTGACTATTTGATAAGGGAGGTTCATGTGGCATATTCGAGCAGGCACATACAAGCCAGCTATAAATTTCCGCTTTGGGTGATATGCTGATAAGCGGCAGTATTTGTAATAATTCCAGCATTGCATGTTGCGCACTGTGGCTGTTGATTTGGTGAAATGCTGATAAGAGACGATCGTTATGTAACGTTACTCACGTATGGTGAATGAAATGATTGTTGGAGAAGGCTGAGAAGCGACTCAATTCTATTCCGATTTTAAAGTGCATTCATTTAATGTTTTTGCTGATAAGCAACTTAATTGATCTATTTGATTTTTCTTTCTACTCGATTACATTCAGGCTCAATAAGCCAGATGGTTAACAATTACAACTAATAAGCAACCTAAGTTATGTTAAGTATTCATGAATCTTACAAATCATCCTATAAGTATGTAGCATTGATACAATCATATGTTCAAAAAATAGAATAAGTTATAAACACAATTACAGTTTGGAGAACATCCCAAAGAGGAGACATGTCCTTTTAACTTATGGGCCTAGATTTCCCAGCCTTACTTCAAGTATTTCAAGTTTTTCCATCTTAAGGCCTGAAGCACGTTGAAGGTCTTTCATATGTTCCTCTTCAGGATGCTCAGACAGATCTGACTTTGACTTTCACTGAGAATTCTTAGAGGAGTCATCCTCTAAGTTCTCCCCCTGAAGGACCTCGTCTCTTTAGCACATCTTGGGGGACTATTTTTTTTATAGCTCAAAGATCCAAAACTCTTGTCACCTTTATTGGACCTTAATTTCTTTAAACTTGAGGATCTTCGTATCCTCGAGGGGGAGGATCACGGGGTCAAAACTCTCATATCTACTCCAAGATAGCTTTGGAGGCTACTTTTTCTTGGTCAGTCCCTCTCATTTATACTTGGCGATCAACGGGCCAATGGTGGGTAGCCCTAAGTAAAAAAATCTAGGTAAAATTTAATTGTCTATGAGTTTTGAGTTGATGACCCCGTGGTACAATGAATGAGCTCAAAGGCTTACATTAAGAATAATAACCTTCTCCTCCAATTATTTGATTTTTAATCCAGGGGATTTGATTTCTTCTGAAAGTAGAGCATTCTCAGTAAGAACCAACTCAACCAATGAGGGATATTCGTTAGTAGACATGTCTTTCTGTGCTAGAGCTTCCTTCAACCTCTCAATTTCACCTAGGGCCACCCTATGGAGCTTCACTATTTCTTGAACTTGAACTTGAACTTGGAATTTATATTTATATGCTTCAATCCAAATTAGGTTAAGACGAGCCTTAAGAATTGGGAGTCTGTTAGCATTAGCCAGACATCTTTTCAAAGATCCAAATTGACTGGTGATGCGATGTATTGTCTCTGATAATCCTACTCGGTGGGGTCAAAACTTTTGACAACCTCAAAAGGTAACACCTCGTTATACTTTTTGGCCTTGCAATCCTCTGGAAAACTCTTAAAGGAAGGGTTTTAACCCTTATGCCATAATTCTAACTCTTTCTTAAATCGATGATTTTCCTCAAGAAGAGAGTCCTTTCATCATTACATTGAGCGAGGTTACATTGACTTCATTAGATGCTCGCTAGTCTCATTCAGCTCTATTCGAGTATTCGAGAGTTCTTTATAGATGCATTCTAGCTTCCGTATCAATGATTTACACTACGAAAAAGAATTTAAAAATAAGGAAACAATCAGTAAGCAGAATGTTTTTTTTCTTTGAAAAAGGAAAAAATTACACGAGGAGGCCAAAAGAGGAAAATATTACACTTGTTTCCCTACCCTATTAGCTTCCTCCTCGGTGGTAGATTAAACCTGGTTCTCCACATTTATCTCCTCTATAGTTGGTTGCTGAATCACACCAGCGGCCACCACCTCGGGGGTAAGGGCTCGAATATCCTTAGCTATGTGGAAGCGTACTCTAGCCTTTAGATAGTTTAGGAAGGAGAAACTCATGACTCCCTTGACTGCTTCATCCCATTTGGAGTCGAGAACCTCCACAAGCTCCATCTTGATGAGTGACTCCCCCAACTTAGCATCCTTCCGAGATAGGCGCAAGGCCAACTTGGACTTCACCTCTCCCTCGGCCAGAAGGTTGCACCAGAGCTGCTTAGATAGCTCTAGGAGCTGGATGAATAAGTCAAATAGCTCCGGGTTGTTCATCAGTTTTTCTTTGAAGAACTCGAGTAGAAGAATTTGAGCCTTGAGGTCTTTAGCTGCCTTCACCCTTTTTTCAAAAGCTGTCTTCTCAAGAATGGCCTTCCGATTGTCAGCCTCGAGCTCAATGGTTGTCTTCTTTTCGGCCTCAAGTACCTCTGCCAGCTTAGATATTTCAAGCTCTTTTTTATCCTTTCTTGTACTAGGCTATAATCGGAGCCATCACTTGCAAGAAGGACAATTTCGGGGCTGCCTCACCAAGACATTGAGATACTTAAAGCGTAACAGAACAATCAGGGAGATTAGTTGCAAGGATAAGAACAGTAGAAATTTCAAAGAAATATATGTATATTTATATGCATATATATATATATAAAAGAAAAAGAGAAAAGGAAAAGTTAACCTCACGATTGCAGCCAAAATGCTCGAGGACATGCCCATCGATGATATGAATACTTGAGGAAGTAGTGAGAGTATACGAAGATGGAGTCTGTTGCTTAGCCTGGTGAGGAATAGGTGGAGCCCATCCACTGCTGTTGTCTATTTTTTGACGTTGATTCCTCCTAGAAGAGCCAATGTTTTCTCCTGGCCTCTTATCCTTAGGGGGATTTCCACCACCCACCTTAGGAATGGTGGGTGTCGCATTCGAGGGGGTAGAGTCACCCTTGTTACCATCATTCTTTGGAAGTAGAGCTGAGCCAAGACCCACTGAGAAAATAAAAAAAATGTTAGAGGTAAGAATCAAAAGAATAAAGAAATAAGGTAATTAACTTATTAACACCTTCGGAGATTTCCAAGGGTCTAAACTCACTAGGAGAAGTCTCGAGAGGGAGCTCTAGAGATGGGTCCACAGGAATTCTTTTCCTCTTTCAGCCTTTTTTATTTTCCTTGAAAGGGGAATCTTGTGGATTAGACTACTTTCTACCTCTTCATAATTTCTGATACACAAAATCTTCTTAAATCTGGGGTGACCAGATGAAACCGCCAACATTTTTATCACGATTGGAAAAATATCTTTAATCTAAGGATGAATCTAAGAGACGTGCCCTATCACTCTCAAGATTACTAGGGAAAGAATACTTTCCCCCCTTTGAGCACTCGACTTTTATGTCCGAGTTCCACTGGGGAACTTTTTACCTCAAACAATCAAAAGTAAGCCCCTTCCTTCGGCTTTTCCACTTACCCGAATGAGAAGGAACGATGAAGGACTTTTGCTTTTTCTCCTTTTCGATGAGTGTGATAGTGTTATCAACGGATTTTTTTACTATAAGACACACTATTTAGTGAACAGAGAAACTTATACTTTGGATTGATCCCAAATTCTTTACACCTTGTCAGAAACATCATAATGATAACCAAAACATTGGGATGCACTTGCACTGGAGTAATTTGGAATTCCTTAAGGAGCTTAGAGAATAATGGATGGAAAGGGTAGCAAAGTCCGTTGCGAAGATGTTTCAAGAAAATGATTAATCTACCGTCGGGAAGGTTATCAGGGGATTTTCCTGCCTTTAAAGTTGGAAGTATACATATGGGGGTATCTTTAAGCCTACGGGAATCGAAGATATTATCTTTGAGATATCTTTCTAGCCTCTCGAGGCTGGGGGCTCGTCGGTAGATGTTTCCATCTCCCCATCGAGAGATACATCTTCCTATCGTTCTTCGAGGTATACTTCTCCTTCTCCATCTACATCTTCCTATCGTTCTTCGAGGTATGCTTCTCCTTCTCCATCTTCTTCCTCAAGGTATGATTCTCTTTCCCCATATCCTTCCTCGAGAGGTGGAATTTCCTCCCCTTCTTCCTCATGAGTTGGGGGAAAAATCCAATCTCCCCGGTGATAGGAGACTTTCTCACGTAGGGTTGGCCCAAGCCGAAAGGCCAAACACCCTTGAATCCTTGAGGAGGCATATTCATAATAGGCCAACTATCTGGATTGTAATCGATTCGGCCTGGAGTATCTTCCTCCATATTGGAATCATATTCTTACCCATCGGAGTTGCTAACTTCAGAATTGGAATTCATCCTCTCCGGCGAGTTAACGATTTCCCCCTCTGGCCTAACCCTACTGGATAAACCCCTCTCAATAGATTCCTCACCGGAAATATATATTAATGAAGTAAGAGATGGAAGAAAAAAGATAAAAGGAGCATCATAACTTACTGGTTTCTGAGTTAAAGTTGCTAGAAGATTAAGAGAAAAACCGATGGAAGTTGGAGAGAGCTTGGAAAGATAAATCCTTCTAGAATGTACCTGTGAACAAAATGAAGGGAAGTTAAGAAGAAAATGGGTAGTTAAGAAGCCTTAAACGGCGGTAAAATTAATCATTGTCTCGAAAAAAATGAAAATTTTGAATAGGCGCACTACTAGAAAACACCCCCCTCCCCGTAGGTACCGATATATCACCACATAGGCACTGCTATTTCGAGCATTTCCATACCGGTGCCTAAGTGACCCAGTGCAAAAATGTAGTTTCATAGGCACTGGTAACTGGTACCGGTGCTAGAATATATTTCAGCACCGGTACCACTTACTGGTGCCTATGAAACTACCTTCTTGCACCTAATCATTTAGGCACCAATATAAAAAGGCTCGAAATACCAGTGCCTATGGTGAAATACCGGTGCCTGTGGTGAAATACCGGTGCCGGTACATAGGCAATAAATTAAAAAATTTTGGCCCGTGATAATAAACTCACTGGCCGGAATATGAAACCTAAAAATTCATAAAGGCCAATAGGTCAAACAAAACACACACAAAAATCAGAAGTTCATGTGAAAAACTAGAATATTCATAACCACAACCCTAAATTCATTACATATATCTAAAAATACATATCAACCCTCTATTTATGAAACAAACTAGACCTAAACATAGATTAACAACATCAATTATCATAAAAACTGGAACCTAATCTCCATAAACCCTAGATAATATCAACGAACCGGAACCGTAAAGATGAGGTTGGATGCAAGGGCTGAGACGAGGCAGATCTGAGCTAAACCCAACATTTTCGGTGGAGCTCGTGACTCCAACTAGCGACCGAAGTGCAGGCAGATTGCATTGGGGCCGGCCCGGGAGAATGCATCGGGGATAGTGCATCGTGGCGGAGATAGCGCGAAGGTGAAGCAGTGGCTATAGCGAGATCGAAGGTGTGCAGTCGGAGAAGAAGTGTCGTCCACATTGATGGTAGATCTGAAGGGGCGGAGAAGGAGTCATCGGCGTCGAAGCCTTCAAAGGCTGGGCGGCGGCTTCGCGGGCGAGGTGGAGGAGGAGGGAGAGGATGGCGAGGAAGCAGAGGTAGGGCGAGATGGTGAAGTGAGGGTTATTAGGAGAGGGGGGTTTTACATGATTAGGGTTTTGGTGCTCTAATTTGGGCCAAGTTGGGTTTTTTTTTACACCATAGCACCGGTATGATCACCATAGGCATTGGTTTTAAATGGGTATTTTAATTTGTTTTCTTCCCATGAGCAAAGAGAAGAAAAATATTCTAAATACCTAGCATCGGTAGTCTGACCGGTGCCTATGATGGTGCTACCGAAACTCAAAAAATCCCTCAAAATTACTGTACAAAAAATCAAAAATTTTATTTTCCAACTACACGGTAGCACCGGTATGACTGAAAAACAATGTCGATGCCCTCTAAATTAACTTTTTATTTTTTACAATTGTGTCCATGAAAATAAATTTGGAGGAGGCGAATAAAAAATTGGAGAAACCAAAATGCAATTAAATAAGAGACAATTAAGTTATTGAAAATTGGGCTACAATGGGTGAACCAAAGAGCTTGTAACATAATTCTTTGAAAATTACACTATGGTCCAAAATTTTTGTTACCCCATTACCATCACTCCAATTTACATGATTTTTGTTATTCTTTCCTGAATATTGAAATATAAAATAAATATTTTTTTGGTGAAATATTGAAAAGCGCTAGTACATGTTCAAGAGTAACTTATGGTTGATTACTTGGAAGTTATAAAGTGAAATTGAAAAGGATTGTTGATATGTTATTGTGCTTGATTTTAGATAAATATTCCCTTGCAAACATGGAAAATACAATTGGGGGGTGTAGGGTAGCATCACGTTCGATCGAATATCAATTAAGAGTTACGAGTAAAGTTTTTACTTTTTGTACTTATGTCCCTCCAAGAAAGTTGGAGTTGTCGAATCACGAAATTGGTGGAACCAAAATGCAATTCAATAATATACTATCGTAACTCTGCAATTTGGGCATGTATGGGTGAACGGAAATGTCTCGAAAGTAAACATTTATTACTTCTATAAATTCTCGAAAAATTACACTGTGACCCAAAATTGTGTTACCCATTACCCGTTGCTCCAAGATACATGATTTTTTATTCTTGCATAAATGTAGAAATATAAAATAAATACTTTTTAGGTGAAATAATGAAAAGTGCTAGTACATGTTTTAGAGTAACTTATGGTTGATTACTTAGAAGTTACAAAGTGAAATCGGAAAGGATTATGGATATGTTTTTGTGCTCGATTTTTTATAAATATTTCCTCACAAATATGGAAAATACAATGGGAATGTATAAGGTAGCATCACATTCAAGTGTAATTCAATTTGGAGTTACGAGTAAAGTTTTTTACTTTTTACTCTTAGATCCCTCCAAGAGAGTTGGAGTCGTCAAATCACAAAATTGGCGGAACCAAAATGCAATTCAATAATATACGATAGAAAATATGGAATTTGGGCATGTATGGGTGAACGGAAGGGTCTCAAAAGTAAACACTGACTACTTCTATTAATTCTTGGAAAATTACACTGTGGCCCAAAATTGTGTTACCCCATTATCCATTTCTTCAAAATGCAAGTTTTTTGTTATTCTTGACTAAATATAGAAATATTAAATTAATTAATTTTTGGTCAAATATGGGAAAGCGGTAGTACATGTTTTTAAGTAACTCATATCATAAACCAATTTTCAAAAGTAACTCATATCATAAACCCATTTTTAAAAAAAATTATATGCACCGTTACTATTACCGGTGCCATTTCTCAACATACTGGTGCTAGCTATTTTTCCACTAAAATTTTTTCCGCCAAAATTACTATTCCGGTCATAGGCTCTGGTATTAGCACTGGTACATGTCATTCATACAAAACCGGTGTTGAAAACTATTAAATTCAAACATTTTTTCTTTAAAGGCACCGATACATGGCACCGGTATCTAGTGTACCGGTGCTGATTTTATTCAAAGGCACTGGTTTTTTATGTACCCGTGCTGAATTTATTATAGGCACCAGTATTTTGGTTTTGAAGGACCGATATCATTAACATACCGGTGCCTATGAGAGTGTTTTCCAGTAGTGGCGTGAGAATATTTTTATGTCTTTTCAGAGTCGGCTGACCTTCACGTGCATAGACACAAGGTTAAAGAGCCACGCACACCTTCTCATATTCTGTTAAAATTTAAGAATGAGAAAAATGGATACCAACTCGGAGTTCTAGATGATGCTCGAAAGATTCAACATCGAATGTCGACTAAGTCGAGCGTACAAATTATGACCTTGAAGGTTTTCTTGAATGATGTCCTCTCGAACGCTGATCTAGATGAGTATATAACTCATCACCTCGAAGGTTTTCGATCTACCATCTCGAAACTCCGTGTCCTCAAGTGGATACTAGTTTTCTATGGGCTTTTGATAAGGACTAGGCCCACGTTAGGTAATGGGCCTGTATTAATTAGTCCATTTAGGTATGAAATGGTTAGCATTGATACCGTATTTATGAGATAATAGCGAGATATACAGGGATAAATATACTACTAAGAATGTACAGTATAAATAACAGGAATTTATTCATTTCTGAGTCATTAACTCTTTATACCGTAGTAGTACTCTTTGCTGACTTAAAATTCGAAGAATTTATCCTTAGGATCCCCTAGGGTTTGTTTTCTTGCAGGCTACGATCAAGGAGCTCAAGCGTGCTATCCATTTGATTTTGATACGCATTATGTATAAAGAGTATAACTATACCAGAATTATAGTATACTTTGTACAATCCAAGCAGAAAAAAGAAGGGTGTTACTATATCGCGCCCTATATTTAACTAGTTACGCCCTTATACGTACACATACATATTTTATAATTTTTATATATCATTTTTAAGGGGTGGTTGTTTTCTTATTTCATGTTTTTGGTATAAAAAAAGGAATTAACCCACTCTTTCATTTTCCTTTTCTACCTCTCCCTCTAATTTCTCCCTTACTCTCTCATCTCAACTTACTTCCGCCCCCTACTCCCGCCGACCACCACCTCCCGTCGACCAATGCCTCCCGCTGACTACTAATGCCGCCATCTACAACCACCACCGTCCACCGCTGCCGATCACCTTGTTGGAAAAGTTAGTTTTGTTTTGAAATTCGAATTCAATTATGTTGCTGGAAAATTTGGACGGAATTGTTTGATAGAAGATCTTTAAGAACATGTATGAAGCCTGGAATTCGGGAAAATTTGGTTTGGTAGTAGATCTGAATTTTTTTGGTGTTTTTGTAATATTTGTTTTTGGGCTAGCTAAATGGCGAGTGGGAGTGGTGTGACGGGGACGAAGGGGAGAGGAAGGACGAGGGGAGAGGTTGAAATGGCTGGGAGTTGAAGGTGACCAGCCTTAGGCGGCAGACAGCGGATGGATGATGGCAGACGACGGGTGAATGACAGGGACGGCTTGGTGAAGGCAGAGGAACGGTAGTCTTGGGCGAGGATAGACGGTAATGGTAGGGGTTGAGGCAGACGGCGGGGTGAAGGAGACCGGCGGGGTGAAGGTGACTGGCGTTGTGAATGTTGTGGGCGGGCGACGGGGAATCTGACCGAGGGGAGGGGGGCTTTGGTTTTGAAATTAGGGGTTTGAAAATGAAGGTTGTGTAATTTTATTTTATTTTTTGAAAAATGAATTAATGTGTAACCAAAAATAGAGAAATACGTTTTGGAAATAGATAAAAATGTAGATATAAATTTGTCAATTAAATGGAATGATTTGAAAATATTGCTTGTACTGAAGAATGTAAATAGTATTGAAATTCAAAACCTGATAAGAATCTATAAGAAAACATAATATTGTAAGAGTAAAGTTTAAAATGAAAATGATATTCTGAAAATAACATTTCAATAAAATAATTTTGGAGTTAAATTTGATGATAGTCCCACTTAATTATCATTTACTTTGAAAATACGATAAATAAATATTTCTTTCCATATTGTTTTCCCTTACATTATACATAAATAGTTATGTAAACTATTATTTATAACATGTAAGATGAAAATCACATGAGTGTTATATTTCTATGGTTTGTAACGTGAAATATAAAATGTAAAATTAATTTTGGAAATAATTTAAAAATAAAGATTAGAATGTGGAAATAATTTTTTTTAATGAAATAGAATAATTTGAAAATTTTGTTTGGATTAAATTAAATTATTTTAACATATAATATTATAAGAATTTATAAGCAAACATAATATTATAAATATAAAGTTCAAATTTATAATAATATTATGAAACTAACATTTGAATAAAATATTTTTAGAGTATAATTTGATGATAGTCCCATGTAAATATTATTTATTTAGTAAATAACATAAATCAATAAATATGTGAATAGAAATTGTTGAATGTTATTTTAGAAATTTGTTTCTCATGTTATATCATTTCATTATACATAACTGAATATGCCATTTATTAATCCTTTATTATTTATGACATTTAACATTTAATTTCTTTATGTGTTATATATTTCTCCAATAATTAAGTAATTGTTAGACTAATAATTTTATTTCATATATTATAGATGAGGGATGACGGCAGACGCCTTGATAAAGGTCGTATTATACGTGAGAGGGGGATCAGTGCATCCGCCAGACAGACGAGAAACAGTGCGTCTCTCCAGGAATAGTTGTCGGAATTTGTGCAAGATAACGTGGTACATTGATATGAATCTCCTTGCGAAGACTCTGGATTGCAGAAAATTGGATCTTTAACCAAATGGGAATCGCGCCCAACCCACTTGTGTTGCACGAATTGCAGTGTCTAGCCCGCAGGGTACACTCAACTCGACTTATAAGCGTCTAGCCCGCAGGGTACACTTACAAGGT
>JAULKM010000009.1:1509670-1532288 GCA_032355605.1 Rubia tinctorum
CCGCCCCTCCTCCGCCCCAGCCCCTCCTCCGCCCTTCCTCCGCCCCTCCTCCGATATGCCTCTGGTTCCGCCACTGGGTCTGTCCATAAGTTTATTGACTGACTCCACTGTACTACTTACCTTGAATGTTGTAATTTTTTTATAAAATTTAAATATTGTATTTTAAAAGTTAAAAACGGTAATAATATTATTTGAATTTGAATATATAAAGAGTAAAGTGTCAAAATAACCCTGCCTTTAGAACGAAAGTGTCAACATAACCTTATAAAACCATAAAGTGTCAAAATAACGCTAAGTTTATGAAGTGTATGTCAAAATAACCCTTGGATCCGCTAACTGTGCTTGTCAACCCCGGAGTTGACTGGTTTTGTAGTAAATGACGATTTTACCCCGTTTAAAAATTTTTAAATTAAAATAGTTTAGAAGACACATTTGCCCTCTCTTCTTTTGGACCCCTTTTCACCTAACTTTTGTTCCCTTTCTCTCATTCTTTCCCGCTAATTTTGGTCTTCTTCTCCAGGAGTTCAGTCCTTCTTACTGTGCACACCGTCCGTTCCCGTCGTTTCAGAGACGTTCGAGCTGAAAGAAAACGTCGTCGGTCGCTCCTCGTTGCCTATTGTTGGTTTGAACCTAGCCGATGGCCTGCCGAGTTAACCCTTCACCGTAATCAGGGGAAAGCAAAAATATGTTATGCCCATGTCGTTGTTGTTGCTAATAAGTCTCATTTATCCATTTTTTACTCCATTTTTGTGGTGTGTTGTATTGTTTGTCAAATTTTCGGTGTTAATGTGGATTTGTGGGTGAGTTCGAAAGGGATTTTTGTGTTAGATAATATCTTGTGTTGTTTTGGGTATGAGTTGATGTTGAAATTGATTAAGGTTGCTTTTTTTATTGGTTGTTCTTGGCCTGAGAATGATGCGGTTTTAAAATTCTATTTTATAATGACCTAGGGTTTAGTATTTTTGGTAAATCGGGAAGAAGGGATCTGCCCCGGATGATTCTAAGTAATGTGTGACCGATTATATAATTTTTTTTGGAGATTGTGCTTTCATTGATAGAATGGTTGGCTAGAACGGTTATATTTATCCAAAAAAACAAACTACTATCACATTTGGAAAAATGGTGTAGGTCTGTTCTCTAGAGTTAATCTGCATTTTAGTTCAGTTCAGTTTAAAACAGTTCAAGTTAATTTATTTCGCTTCAGTTCAGTGTAAATTTAATTTGGTGAAATTTAATTAACTTAGTTTAGTCATAAATTATTATTTTCAACATTTATTTTTAGTTCAGTTCAGATTAGTTCAGATTAGATTGGATCAGATAAAATCAGTTCAAATAAATTATGGAGAAAAGAGCGTACCGATCGATTAACACAATACGTTCGAAGTCCATTTACACTAGATTTTGACAAAATGTAAATACAGTTTTAATTAATTTAAAAGGTACTATTAAGGAAGCAGAAAAATTAGGGGAAGATTTGGAGCATCAGAATTAGAGTTACTAACCAAACTATGCATCTAATAACCCCACTTAAGACACTAATCACTTACCCATCAACTCCCCTTTCCCTTGCACGGAGGTTTAGATGAATAAATATTACATTTATGTATTCTTTCTGTTCAGACCATAAATCATTAACCACGTGTTAATGTAATATTAGCATACATCATACTCTAGGACTTCATCTTTCCTACAACTCCACCACTTTTTTTAGCTCTACACATGTGCAATTTTAAGCTAATTGTTAATAGGTACGATTGTTTCCAACTTATCTTTCAATTTTAAAGTGATGCTACTTTTATTTTAGTTTAGGTCTGTAATTTTTATTTTAAATATATTTCATTTTAATTCAATTCAATACAATAATAAATTAGCTTGCAGAGCTGGCGTCATGTTACTTTCAAGTCCATACATGTCAATTTAATAATGTAGGAGCAGGAGTAGTATATTTAAATTTTATTTAGTTGAGTTTGTATCGTGATAATAGTGAGCCATACATAAAAAAAAATATGTGTGCGCTAGAAAAGTACGGGTCTTTCAAATTCAGCCTGAATTTATGAGTTTTAACCCTTTTAGTGTTGAGAATATTCTTGAATTAACAACATTTTCTCTAGTGATTATGCATCACCGCTAAGGTCAAAATGATTTGTATTAGAGATTTTCTGGCGATCGTGTTATTACAAGATTATGAATTCAAGAAAAACAACTTAGAACCTCGAGTTTTGGCTGCCACTCACTAGGTGTAACAACCTGCTTCAATGTTTAGCTTATGCATTCGGTCCATCTCATCAGCTCGTTCCAGTTAGTGACAAAGTTGGTGATGCGTCTGGAACCCCACTGGACTGCGTCTCCTTCACCTCCACCGTAACCTGCAAGACAGAGTCCCAGAATTATCTGGAGAAAGACCCTCCGAGAGTAAAGTCAGTGACTGATATGAGGAAAGGAGTAATATTGAATGAATCAAAAGGAATAACAAACATTCATATTTATAGCACTTAAACCCTAATATGCATTAAATGACAATATTGACACGTACATGATTAAACTCTATTGTTCTAAGCAAGCCCAAATATATTATTTAATGAGTTGGGATGCGCGGCCCAACACTTAACTTTATAAAAGTATCATCAATTGACAAATATAATGGTGTTTTTTTCAATTCGATATAACAATGATTTTTCAAAAAAATAGCACGGTGCATCTTCACGAAGACGTGTGAAATCTGAGTGTCATGTAAACGCCGCCTATGGTGTCGGCGTCAGGAGTTGTAATGGAAATTAAAGTAAAAAAAAGAGAAAATAGTCTATAATTAACTTTATTTTCATAAGGAAAATTATTTCTAATTCATTTATAGACCCCAACATTTTTTCTATTTATATATATGGATCAAGTTCTCTCTATTCTTAAAAAAAAAATATATATATATATATATATATATAAGGTTATTTTTCTCATTCATACCATTTAAAGTAATAAAAAATTCTTATGAAATTTTTTATAAATGGTAACTTTCTTATAAAATTGGTTAATGATAATTACTTATAAAAGGTAGATTTGTTAGAAAAATGCTAATGATGGAAAGAATAACCTTTTTTTGGAAGGAGTAGGATTCGATTAATTATAAATACTTTCAACTCCTTCCAAGATCAATATTGGGTTCTCTGAAGATTTCAAAAAAGAAAAAAAAAACTTTGGTTCTCTGAAGGTTAATCAATAAATATCGGAGAGCGGCACAATGGCAGGTTGGTTCAATAATCTCTGCTTTAATGCAAGAGAAAAGACACGTGGCTGTATCCTCTGGATGATCTCGTACTTTAACCCAGAATACCGGGTACGTAATACCTCATCTCTCTCGCGAGTTTTTGATATATTTTAACTTTTTAAATCAACTGCATCAATATTTTAACTTTTTAAATCAACTGCATCAATATTTTATTACTCATATTTATATTTGTATGTGTGATTTCTTTTTTTAAAAAATATATTTTGAAAATATATGTAGATTACATGATTACAGAGTTGTATATACTTTACTTTTTCACGATTTCAAATGTTTGACCAAACATATAATAATGTCGCATAAAAATTTTATATTTAATTAGTTGTTAAGATAAATTTAACAATACTGGACATGATATTTTTATTATTTATATATTTATTTATATTTAGAGTCATGTTTACAAATTTTGATTTTCAAACAGTAAATAAGCAATTTAGAATGTGGAGGGGAGTATAATAGAATAAAATAGTTGAAATCTGTCAGTTGAACTCAGTTTATCTTTGTCTTCCTTTTCTTGTTATTATTATTATAAATGTTAGAAAGAAAATACTAACCATTTATAGTTGACTTCAGAAAATCACTGCTGTTGAAAAAAAGTGGGAACTTGTGGATATAGTGATAGAATAGAAGACATATAAAGATGCAACTAGCCAGACATGAAGAATGGATGCAGAAGGACGCGCAAAGATTTTGGCTGAATTTGTCTGGATCAATGGGAGTTTCATTCACTATTTTATTTTATTGCTACTTTCATCCGTTGTTTGATTTCACGTACATTATTCATAGGAATTGGATGTAAAGGGAGCAATTTCTATTTCTTATGTAATAATTATGTTCATAGTTTTACTTCATTGATTTCTTACATTTTCCCCACTAATCACGTATTGGTTATTGGTGGTGGATTTAAGAAACCCAAGTCCTCTCCATGGGTGGAATTAGAAATCACTCTTTACGTCACAGTTTTATTTGCACTTCTTTTAATCAATTTTCTCAAACTATGTTTACCAATGATAATTTCACGACGTACAAAAAGTTGAGTTTATGAAGCGATGTGAGATCAAGAATGAGTTTCATGACATCGTGGGATGGGCTATTGTCGCAGTCAGGTGAAAGAATTCTCGTGCTTGCTGCAACAAACATGTCATTTGACCTTGATGAAGCAATTATAAGACGCTCATTCTGCTTCGGTAGATGGTTCAGGTCTAACATTCAGTCTTCTTCTTTGTAAGATTCATGGACTTCTATCATAAAATTAATTGGTACTATCAAATACTTTGTCAACCATATTCATGGGCTTCTATCATAATATCCACATTTATGGGGTTCTATCATAAAATCAATTGGTACTATCAATGTCCAATATTCATCGCAAACGTGGACATAAATGGGGTCACAGACCTATCAATGAGAATATGCGTCCACTGGACCGATCAGGCCAACCTTAAACTCTGATACCATGTGGAAAATTAGAGACTAAAAAAAATCAGACAAGTGTCAAATGAAAATTTTCAGTAACGTATCTCACTTTCCTTTATTTTTATTCAGCCCATTCTTTTAGGAGTTTATTTCCTCGTTCAACCCCTTATTTCCTTTTTTCCATTGGTTTTTCTTTTCTAGTTTCTTTTCTTAAATGGGAAGAAGGGGGGAAATTTTCAGTGATAAAAAATTTCTAAAATTCTCTCCTCCCGCTAGTAGTGTACTCACAACTATTGGCCCTACTCAGAATCTTCATCAGTAAGAGAAGACATAATTTTTTTTCATTACCAATCCATTACTGCTGCTGCTCAGTTCGCAATGTAGGACCGAAATTGAAAGAATTTTGAAGTAAATTTGCAACTATTCAGCAACATTTTCGATTTCTACGTCCGAAGTACAATCCATAAAACATGCTACCATGCGTTCATAGACTTCACGAAACAAAGCAAGCCTAAATAGAAAGTTTAAATAAACACCACTGCAGTCACAAAAATGTACATATGCCAAACCATGAGTTTTCAGTCATTTTAACCTAAAACATCACAACCTCAATCTTTCTTCATCGGCCCCCTCGGGATCTTACTAAGCACCTTGTGATCAAACACCGCGTACTGTTTCTTGATCTCTGCCAGAGCTTTCTCCCCGAAGGCATCCACCTCATCCTCGTACTTGTCGTAAAGAACAGGTACTGTGTGGAGCAACAGAGTGGCTGATTCCAAATGCATTGAAAACACCATTAGTATAGACTAGAGAGCACGGAGAAACATAAGATTTGCGAGTATTTATAAAGCATCGGGACATTACTTATGTAAACAAGGGTTAAGAAATCACAGCAGCTGCCCAGAACTGAAAAGAACCACAATCCAGCTATCACCTGCTCAAGAACAAACACCATGAAGAAACAGACACAAACCTCAAAAATTACCATGAATTCCGTCAAGTCACTAAACCTACCAAGAGGAAATGTTTAAGATCCCTTCCTGAAGCGATTTCCCTCACAACTGCAAAGCCCTCGTTGATTGTGAACCTCAGATCGGAGGCAAACTGTAGAACAGGTTTCTCGGGCACAGCTACTTCGGGGATTTTTGGAGGAGACCTACAAAGCAATAGGGCGCGAAATAACAAACAAATTACAGCCTGTACTAAGTAAACAAAACCTCAATCCACTTTTCTTCGAGCCACACACTTACTTGTGAATGAAGGTGCTCACACTCGACCACAAGAACATCACAGCTAGAGAAAGAATTAAACCATGACAAACCAAGGTGAGAAAATGATACTCAATCACTTCTCAAACAGAACCCATATAGCAGTAGCGACGCCTAAAACTCCAGCAGAAACCTTCTTGTTCCTCCACATAAGCACATCAGCACCTGCACCAAGAAACCGAAACATCATTCAATTAGCATACCACAAGAACAAGTATGCCTTCATCCTAGAACCTGGGGCCGGCTATATGAATCATATCTCCCGTGTTCGCTATCTATTATGCATTATTCATCCTTTTAAAATACTACATTCCACTCTAAAGCTAAAGAAGCAAAAGGCTACTTTCAAGAAGTGCAAAGCCTTTGATCATGATTCATATAATCAACAAACTGAAAAATCACATCATCTTTTTCATCTCCTTTTTTCAGAATCCTAGTATACCAAGGGAAAATTTATTCAGATTCTCTTAATAGATCAAGATCCCAAATTAAAATTCCAACTCACATAAATCAAAAACAAAAAATACCTCCAATATATTCAACTGAGCTTGTTGAAACAGGAGGAAATGATTTTCAATTTCATAACAAGACCGTTTAATAAACTACAGCAAACCATCAAAAATAAAACCACAGTATTCCTACAGAGAAAATTGCATACGTCACATATATACAGGTCTTATGAATCATTATCAATACTAAATTTCATTTCCACAATATCATCAAATTTCCAGCAAAATCTGGCAAAAAATATAATAAAAAACAGGGGAAAACAGAGGAATTTGCATGATATTACCCTTGCCGCCGCCGAGGACTTTGTGAACCGGCTTCTGCCGGCCAAAGAGTCGGAGAACCGCCGACTTGGGGGAGGAGCTTTTCTTTTTCTTCTTCTTGGAATCATCGTCGGATGAAGATGAGGATGATGAGTCATCGCCGTGGTGGTGAATTTTCTCGTTTATCTTCTCAATCAGTGATTCCGCCTCCTTTTGCTCCACCTCCTGCCTTTGCTCCACCGCATCCGCCACCGCCTTGGGATGATGATCGTGATCATGATCCGCCATTTTTCCCGGCCTTAAGCTTCTTCAGAACCGAAATCCCAGAAATATTTTCCGTCGATCAGAGCGAAATTGCGAATGTAACGCAGAAAATTGAAGGGGGGAAATCAGTGAATGCATGAAGAAATGGAAAATGTGGTTGAGAGTTTTTATGGGTGTCTGTGGCTGTACATTGTTCTTGGATAGTTGTACCTTGGTAAACTAGCGTTGATGTATCATGAGATTGAATCTGGACTGTTGATTTGGTTAGGATGATGACAATATTTTTTTAATATTGTTTGACAATTAAATGAGTTGATTAAGGTAGGTGCATCATGCAACTTGTAATTTTCTAGAACTTGATGGAAATATGTGGGTACATTAAATTGAGAGGAAGTACTACCTCCGTTCCATTGAATGTGGTACTATAGGTTTAGGTGATTGAATTTAGGTGAATGGAATGAGTGGATGAAATTGAAAGAATCTTTTCATAAAAGAAAAGTGTGTCAAATTCATAAAAACAATCAAAAAATGTGTCGCACCCAATGAAACAGAGGAAGTATGAAATGGAGTTACTTTCGTTTACTAATCTCAATTCTTTTAGTGAATTGGACCAGGTTTATAGTAATCCACACTATCTATAATTGGGTGGTTCATGATTCAAATTATACATGTGTTATTATCCGATCTGCATGTGTTTGATGAATGTGAAATCGTAGTTGTTTCAATTTTAATGGTGGTGATTCGATGATGGTACAGAGTTTAGTTGTTTTTAGGATGACGTTTCTAACTATTCAAATGAATGGAATTTCAACCTCCACTGAATTTCAATATATTCAATGATGGTGTTTCCAAGTTAAATCCTAAGTAAGATGTTTACATGTAATGTAATTGATTGCATGTAATCTTTTTTAAAAAAAATCTCAGTTCTTTTAAGAATGAGTATTCTGATTGTTATGTAAAAATTGTATACTTCGTTTTATTTTCTAACATTGTCATAGAGTTTTACTGATAACATGTTTTCCTTTATTTGACAAGATTATTATATTGTCATCCATTTATTTTTAATAAAGATTAATTTAATTTCTTTCACTAATTACATTCATCTGAATTCATGTGGCACTAATACAACATTGGCAGATGCGAAGTTAATTTCAGACTCTCGTCACATAATATTAATGTGAAATAAACATTAAAATGAACTAAACTTAATCGTTAAGGAGTCGGTGGCTGGTCCAAATTAAGGCAGAAGGACGTGGAAGAAAAATCGGATGAGAGAGTTAATTAAGAAATAAATTTACGGATGTCATCAAAATTGCATGGCGCAATTTTATGCCGCCACGTATATGCATTAACATGGCCGCCATTTATTATTCTGTTTTTGTTTTCTTTCGCATCGTTTTGAATCTCGAAGAATCTCATTGCGTATTTGCGTGCGCCATTTTATATCATTTGAAATCACGTTCCCGTCCTATCATTAAAAAAACCGTGTCTTAAAAGTCGGTCTTTCATAAGTCATGGAAATATTTTAAAATGTAAATTAGAAAAAATTAAAATTAATTTTTTTAGTTGTATGAACCGGGTTATAAAATTTATAACTACTACACGTTGCATAATAAAACTGTAATATTGCAACAAAGATCTTTTACCTTTTATTATTATAATTAAACTCCGTCTTTCCATAAGCCTATGGAAAGATCATTTTCCCAAGACTTTGCCTAAAAAATATTTTCTTTAAAGTCATTAAAATAATATCAAAAATAGTTTGTGATTTTTGTTACGTTCAAAATTTTGTCAAAAATAAAAGTAAAACAATAATATATAAACATCAAATAAGACAGATATGACACAAATAAGGAGAAGGAGGGAGCAGTATTTTTTATTCAAAAAAAAATCACATATTTTCCCATTTTATATACTTCCCATCCCACTCAAATTACTTAATTATTTTTTCAAGATATTTTCCTTGTTAATATCTCTCGCTACATAATAATAGTTTCACATTTAATTTAATTATATTATAATATTATTTTTCAATATACCTATTTTTATTTCAATTTAGTTGAATAAATAAATTCAAAGATATAAGAATTGTCCTTCTTATTGATCAAATTATTGTTAAAAATAAATATTTATAAGGGTATATAGTAGTAAAAATTATTATTATGCAGTTTAAAATTACACCAATTATAGAAACCTATCTTCTAATAAATTTTAAAGTTAAATTATAATTATTTTTATTTCAAAATATTATGTTTCTTATTTTTATAATTGAGATTTTTTTTATACGCAGAGTGTTGGGAAACATGGTCATTCCATAAACTTATGGAAATACGGAGTTTAATTAAAATAATAAAAGGTAAAAGATTTTTGTTGCAATATTAAAGTTTTATTATGCAACGTGTAGTAGTTATAAATTTTATAACCTGGTTCATACAATTCGAAAATTTTATCTTAATTTCTTCTAATTTACACTTTAAACTTTGGTCTTTCCATGATTTATGAAAATGCCGTCTTTCAAGAGACGGACTCCCAATATTATATAATTAAGTTGGTTTTCGAAATTTTTGGTACAAAACTTATATAAGATCGTTCTATTATAATTTATAAGAAGATGAGAAACTAAATAAAATTATAAAAAGTATTTTATATCATCTTCCACTCTTTGAAAAATTGTAACTCCGTCTCACTATAAAACCATCTCATATAATTATTGCATAAATTTTGAATACCACAATATTATTGTACCGTATCAAAACAGTTATACAAAAATAAAAAATATTAAACTTATTTGAATTTTATAAACTTATTTTTTTTTGTGATATTTAGAAAATGGAACATGTTAAATGTTTAAGTTTTATAAATTTCTATATCTGTGGAAAGAAGGAGTTTAATTAGAATAATATAGAGTTAGGAGTTTATACTTTGTAGTAATTGCAAATGAAATATTTAAGTTTTGATTAGAAACGTTGTAAAACATACATATTTAACGTTTAACCAAAAAATAAAATAAAGAGGCGTGTTGAAGCTTCAAATATACAAAAAAAAAAAACCTACGATGAATCAGATGATTAGCCGAATAAACCAAAAGTTAATGAGGTAATTATGCTCATCAGCTTATCTAGAGCGCCGCAGTTGGGCATAATGCGTCAGCCACTCTTTTTGTTTCCCTCACTGTGTATAGTAGTGATGTCCCTCTTCTCCCTCATTATGTCAAAAGCCAATGTGAAGAGTTTCTAAGAGGAAGTGGCGGAACCAGGATAATTTTTTAGGAGGGCTGATTTATACAGGTAAATTTTTTTCGGACGTTAGATTATAATGGTATTTTTTTTCGGGCACTGCATTACACTGAATTTTTTTCTTCTAAAAACTTAATTCGACATATTCAAACAAAATCTGCTTAAATAATGAAGTGGGTATAAAATAATTCAAATTTTACAAATACGACAAATCACACTTACTATTATTCTATCTTGTTAATTAATGAATTTATAATAACATAAATACGTTTTTAAAAATAAAATTAGTGAGAAAATTAGTGGGATTTTTGTAAAGGAAATGGCTGGACATGAGAGTAGTTGGGCCTATTGGGCTAAACTCATTTATCAAATTTCTTTTTATTCCCTTGACGAGAACAAAACGATGTCGTTTCACTTATACTAAAACGACGACGTTTTGTTTAATGAAGAAATAAAAATTTGAAAAATGGCATCGCCTTCCTCAGAACTCGCCGGAAAGGGGAGTTGAAACCTAGGTTTGGGGGCGGAATCCATGGATTCCGGTGGCTCCTAGACCTAAATTCCGGGCCACCGGATCCTAGGGGTGGCGCAAGCACCCCCTCGCTCCTCCCTGGTTCAGCCCATGCTTCTACCATTAAATTACTTTTTTAAAAATTTTATTCAAATATGATGGGAAAAACACCCAGCACAATTAAAATAAATGGACTTGGCATCCAACTTAACTAGCATCTAGCAATAACCAATTTATTGCAAGGATATTCAAATTACATGTCAACCAGATTGATCGTCTGTACTATTACAGACCATAAATCCAATAAAATTTGTAATATCGCAATCAGAGATATTAACTTGCTTCCCGTGAAAATCATAACCACTTGGCGAAGAGAAACGTATCAACATCAATATCACTACGCCAAACAGGGATCTACTGTTCCCGTGAAAATCATGACCACTTGGCGAAGAGGATCGTATCAACATCAATATCACTACACCAAACACGGATCTACTGCTTCCCGTGAAATCATGACCACTTGGCGAAGAGGATCGTATCAACATCAATATCACTACGCCAAATAGGGATCTACAACATCTATATTACCACTTTTTCTTTATCCAAAATACGATCTATATTGTCCAAACTGTAAACACCTTGAAAAACACAGATTGAGAATGACACTCCTAATAGAGAAATACAAACAAAATCACTAACACACGATCTGTAAAAATAGATCGAACAAAATACATCGACGTGAACAATTAGATTAAATGATCATCATGGACACATCAATCTAATTTATCAAGTCCAAAAATAATACTAGCGTATAGAAACAAATCCATACTTATTTAATAACATACAAATTAAAAGTATATCAATTGAAGGAAAAAACTATTGTTTCCCCATCTCCCCATGATTATGGGGAGATGGGGAAAAGAAAATGGGAGAAAAAACTTCAGAGGAAGAAGGAAGAAGGGGCTTCGGCAGTTGTAAGGTTTTAGATGCCATCACAACACCAATCACTTAAATGCTTCCATCATTAAATTAATATGTACTATATTGAGGTGATTTATAATTTTATATACTCCTACAGTCTTATTTAAAGGTTCTTAATTTATATTTCCGTCCGTCATAACAAAGGCTCCTATTTTGACTATTTTTTAATTTGGAATGAAATTTGTGGCTGAAATTTATCCAATTCATTCAAATTTCCCACTTCTCCTACCACATCAACATGCATAAATGTTCCAAAAACGTGGTTGAGACAGAGGTAGTATTAAGTTATAGTTTTGTCCTCCAACAACGTGGAACTTTTAGCATGTCTCCTCATGTGCAACGATATTATTCATCACGCAAACATCGAGAGAAAGAGATGTGTGACTTTTAACATGCCTTGTCACGTATGTGTTTTATTTATCAAGAAAATGTGGACAGAACGGACCAAAAAGTGATAATATACTTCCACTTAGTGAAACGCCCATCAAGTCAACCTTGGCTATCATAAAAGAAATTGTTATTAAGTAAATGTGATCAATAATCTTATATATTAAGTTATATCTTTTTCATCTGCCAAAACTCTAGATGATGTTTATAATGGAAAACCAGTATTTTTTGTTGGAATAAATTTTATGTTGTGGTTTTACAAAAAGTAGTTAATGTTAGGGGGTTGTTTACATGTTGTCAGGAGACATTTTAGAGATGTGAAGAAGTGATCCACATATTTCTACATTTTCGTTATATTATGTTGTTTATCTGAAAAGGCATTTTTTATCTCAATAAAATACATAAAATTTCCCTAATATTCGTAGGTTAAACGATGGTATTAGAGTAGCAGAAAATTTAGTATGTGCTGATTTTGTATGTGGGAAGGTCAGGGTTCAATGAAATTTAATTGTAATTTTTAATTAACGCTTGTTAAAATTTTATTGGACCCTCATCTCTCCACATATAAAATTTTTTGGTAGCAGAAAATTTTATATGTGAGGATTTTGTATGAGGTAGGTGAGGGTCCAATGAAATTTCAACAAGTATAAAATTCAAGTGGAGACAAATAAGGAAGTATTTAATTGTAATTTGTAATTAACACTTGTTAAAATCTTATTGTCACCTCCCCACATACAAAACCCCCACATATTAAATTTTATGATCAGAGTAAGGGTTAAAAAAGCAATCGATTCTTAGTGAATCTTTTACCCTAAAAAAAGACGGCTGAACAAAATTGTGTGTAGGCAGCACTTCCACGATTCAAAAGTCATTATGATCATTGGAGCATGTTGATTGATAGTTTTATGAGATCAAAAGAGTATTGGGGAGTGATTGAGTCGGACATCCCAAAGTACGGATTCCACGGGTTCATCTTCCCCCCATCTCCTTATGCTTCAACTCTTAAACAACAAAAAGTTTGAACTTAAAGGAATTGAAGGCGGATAGCTACTTGTTTCATGCTTTCGATTACTCTAACTTGGAAACCATCTTTGAAGAAAAAAAAACTTCAAGAGATATTTGGTATTCGATGAAAAAGAAGCATCAAGGTTCAATGAGAGTCGGAGGCGGAGGCAGCTGCATAGAACAAGGCAACTGCCTCGCCATTTTCTTTTTTTAAAAAATTTAGTTAGTTAAAATAAAAAATTTAATTAGTGCCCTACCATAAATTTAATTTTGATCTTACCGTAATCTCATCTCACGTTTATCGTATTTTTAAAAAAAAAATCTTTCAAATTTCAACATTATATTTGTTGAGTCCATCTCTTGAAAGACGTACTTCCTATGTTTCTCTATTATTGACACACTTACGTTATTGACATGTTTTTTTAAATGACACACTTTTCATTTTTGGCAAAATTCCTTCAATTTCACCCACTCATTCTACTTTATACTTTCTACATTCAATTCATTCATTCATTTTCTTCTCCTAAATCCAAACACCTAAAACTATGGTGCTAATAATAGAGAAACAGAGGGAGTATTTCTATAAGTTATAGAAAGATCAATACTCAAAAGGAAAATTATAAGAAATCAAGATAAAATTACCGCATTACATTAAACGGGTCATAAACTTATAACTACTGCATGTTGCATAATAAATTTTAAATATTGCAACAAAAACATTTTACCATTCCATAAACCTAATTCAACCTCGTCTTTCCATATGTCTATGGGAAGCCGATTTTTCACAAGAACTTGTCATATTTGCTTAATATTAAATGTGCCCACCAAATGTGGTAGACGATGAATGACGAGTCAGTGCCAAATTATTTTGCAAGAACAATAGAAGTAGCAACAAGATGTGATTTCATGGAGAAATGATAGCTCGTGTATTTATTGTTCAAAAACTATGCGTTCCTGGGCGTTGAAATACAGTTACGTGGTGTGCTCATTGAAGAATAGAAGGAAATTGATGAGATCTCCATTGATGAACTTCAGAGTTCTTTGTTGAATCACGAGCAGACAGTGGCTAGTGAACAATAACAATTTTATGGAAAAATTCAATTGTTATGTATGTTCCTGCTCTTACGAGTAACTTTCCTCACTTTCACATCCTTGTCGAGTTTTGATCCAAACTACAAATCTTTCTAAAATGAGATCAAGCAAACTCCTAGTAAGAATATGAGTAGTGCGTACGACAATCGTGTTTTTTTCCACGCGTGTATATTCATCTCGAAGGAAAAACACTTCAGACAACAACTTCCATTTCCCAGACACCAAGCTAAACAAACGTCCTATAATCAGTACATTCAGTCCACAAAATTTAAACAAAAAACAAAGCTGTTACCTCCCTGAAAGCACCGACTGAGTATACGAATAACTCGACGATGAATTAGGAGCCCGCGCCTCCATCTGAGCCATTCTAAGGGCAGCCAACCTAACCTGATTGCCCTCATCTTCATCGAGATTCGCAAGCATTTCAGAAATCATCATCCGGTCATCTGGCGGCGCATCCACGCTGTCCCGCCCTTCGAGCATTTCCACCACCGCCTTCATGTTAGGCCTCATCTTGGGACCATCTTGCAAGCACCACAGAGAAATGCAAACAAGCTTCTCCACCTCCCTCTCCTCCACGCCGCCAGCTTGCCCGAGCCGCTGATCGAGAATCTCCATCACTTTCCCTTCTCTCAGCTTCTCCCTCGCGATCTTCCCGAAAACCTGGAATTTCTTCCGAGTTCGGTCCCCCTGCCCGTGTTCGATCACGCAGATGTTCCTCCTCCCGCCAATCATCTCCAGTAGAACCATACCGAACCCGTAAACATCGCATTTCTCCGAAACACCGTTTTCCAGGATCCATTCGGGGGCTAGGTATCCCCGGGTGCCGCGGATCGTGGTCATTACGCGGCTTTCTTCCTTCCCCTTGAGCTTGGACAGGCCGAAGTCGGCTACCACGGCGCGAAACTTTTCGTCGAGAAGGATGTTCTCCGGCTTGAGATCGAGATGCAGAATGCACGACCGGCAATCATTATGCAAGTACGAAAGCGCTTTCGCGACATCGGTCGCAACCAGACATCGCAAGTCCCACGAGAGGCATCCGCCGCGGCTGTTTACGCCCTGGAATTCTCTCCTCGGGAAAATCCAGCTATCCAGGGAGCCGTTGTAAACGAAATCGCAGATCAGAAACCGCGGCCCCGATGGAACGCTGCAGTAGCCGAGGAGGCGAACTAGGTTCACATGCTGGATGCTAGCAATGGCGGCGACTTCAGATTTGAACTCTCTCTCTCCTCTCTCGTCTTCGATCCGTTTCACGGCCACGGCGGTGCCGTCGCTTAAGATCCCTTTGTACACCGACGCCGAAGCTCCTTTCCCGAGGAGGGACCGGAACCCGTCGGTGGCTTCCTCGAGCTCCTTGAGCCGGAACTTGGTCGGGACTCCGGCCACTTTTCGGAGGAAGCTGTACTCCACTCGCAGCTCCCGCCCCTCCGACACGAGCTTGTTCTCTAGCAGCTTTCTCCGGTGGTGGTACCGCCCCCGGATCACGGTGACGACGAGGACGGCGGCGATCGCGGCGATACTGATGCCGCAGATTAAAAAAAAGGGCTCCGAGAGCTTCAAGATTATCCGGGATACGACGATGGTGAGCGTGAATACTGCGACTAAGGAAACAGCGATTATGACTGCTACTCGATCCTCCATAGATGTATCATTTCTGCAGCTTCTTCTGGGATTCAATTATTGCTTCAAACATTGGATCTCGATGATGATATGGGACCTGGGAATTAATGGTTTTTGGGTCAGTGTAATTAATTCTGGCGAGGGAAGAAATGTAAACTGGGAGGAATCATTCAACGGTTCTCTTTGCCACCACATATAATTAACTGCAACGTTGTTTTCTCAGAAATTTGCATAAAGAAAGACTTAAAAGCCTTATTCTGACTTTCATCAAACCGTCTGTTTCAATTTTCGTTTTCGTTTTCTTCTAGTCTAGTTTGAATGGATATATAATCGTGTTTTGAATGATCATCCTCCAGTTACTTTCAGAAAATTTTCATACTTTCTCATTGTAAACATGCGTTTCGTATCTTTTTGGCTGTTCATGAACACGTTAAAGTTTAATAATATTACCCAAAACTATGACTAAATAATACTCTGCAATGCCAAAAAAAAAAAACTGCGAAACATACTTGTAATTTTGCTAACACTGTAAAAATGTTGAATTGACATGCAGGAGTATAGTAATAGCAAGGGAGTATTCGTCTGAAAATTATGCCAAGCAAAAGGTCGTCTGGAACCCACTGATTTCAGACGGGGAATATCCCATTTCTTTATATTTTGCAATAGAATCTAGATGAATGAAATGTGTAGATATAATTACACTTAGAAATTAAAAAAAAGTAAAGTGGGTGGATGAAATTGAACGAATTTTACTGAGAATAGAGGGCGTGCCAATATAAAAGAAAAGGCGAAAGACAAAACTAACCTAATATTTTTTTGAAAAAATGTCTAACCCTTTAAAATATGAAAGTGTGAAACTAATTCTAACTTATTGACGAAAATGCGAAACTAACCCTAAAATATAACATATTATGCATTTATACCAAAAGTTGCAATCTCCAGTGTTGATCCTGGAAAATTGGGCATTAATCATCTCAGAAATGATCAAAATACCCCTGGTTAATTCTCAAAAAAAAATTGGACAATTTTATATTCCTCACGGTTAGAACCTAACAAGAATTCTAGGGTTATTTCAACACTTAATTTTGATTTTTAGAGCTATACTAGCGATTAATTTTTATTTCTAAGGTTATATTAACACTTTTAAAAAATTAGGGTCGGATAAGGAATTTTTGAATTTTTTTTTCAAAATCACAACAAACAGAACGTACTTATCAATTATCAAAAAAACAACCACTTATCTCTGACTGATATAGCATCCACGTTGTGTGTAGAGTTCTTAATAATAGACACATAATTGATTTAGAACAGGATGGGAAAGGAATACCAATATCATGTGCCATATTTGTTTTGTACTTTGTATCACTTTGTACTCATTATATATATAGGAATACACAAAACTACAATATTTGTGTCTTTTACATTTTATCGTGGTATCAGTCAGCTCTCTCTAAAAATTCCTAGCACTTTTCCTCTTCTTTTCTGAAAAAATAAAATAAAGATTTCCTCTCTCTGTCCGTGATCATTGCCACCACTGCCGTCTTCCATTGCCGACGCCGGACCAACTCACTACCGTTGAAGAACTCGCCGACCAATTGTCAACTGCCAATTGCAAGCCCTGTTGTGCGATTGGTCTGATCAGTGTCCGACAACCTTATGCCCTCTGACGCCTCCAGCTTATTCAGACCTCAGATCCTCATAGGTTTTGTCTGTCGTTCATTGTTTCTCCAGATTTTTTTGTTCTTTGCAGTTTTTTCCATCCGGCTCGTGTCAACACGCGTCTGAAGTTTCCAGGCGCTTCTTCATTTGGTGTGTGACCCAGGCGTAAAAGATTTTCGAGTGTCAGCCTCTCGCAATCAGATCCATTTATGCAAGATAGCTCAATTTCTCGCGACATGGCTGATTTCTACCACCATGGTACCTTTGAAAAATCTTGTTCTGGTCTCTCGAGTGGATGTGGATGGCCAATTTACTAAGTTTTCTAGGGATTCATAAGTCAAGGATCGGGAACGAATGATCCTGGAGAATTGGAGCATGGGTATGGGGGGTCGCGGCCAGACTTAGGGCATGTGGCACAGATGTTGATGGTTGCATGATAAATCACTCCTCTATCAATACCTGGATCATCGAGGCATGTGGTATCTTCAATGTCAGTGGAAGCGCTTATTATGCCTCTACCTCAACCCATGTTGGGGGTTTTTTACTTGGGTTATGGAATGAATTTGTTCAGCCTAGGTCCCAACCATTGTTTCTCGAGTATACCCCAAGGTATGGGTTACTCGATGTCTGTATCAATGCCTGTGGTTTCGTCCTTTCCTGGTTTCGAGCACGGATAGATTGCATTGTCTTCTTTGAGATTTCAAGGACAAATGACCTAAGGTCAGCTGAATCCTTTGACGGCTGGTCAGGGACCTCATGGGTATTATGGTCAGGGATCTATGTCCCAAATGTATCCAGGGAATACCGGGGATGGGCTTTATTCGGGTTACATGTTTTCTCAACTGATGTAGTCTTTCCTTATGTGGAAAGTTCTCAATCACTATATCAAAATAGGAGCCCTTCTTCTGGAGAAGAAACCAGAGATGCATTGAAGAGGTAGTTGGATAGGTTGATAGGGCCAACGGGGCAAGTTGCAGGATCCCCATTTAGCCCATTAATAACTTTTGTTTGATGGTTGATGGATACAAAGCCCCCGAAAGGGCTTCCTACTTAAGGAGGAGATTCAGATCCAAGGGAGTTCATCCAAACCTTCATTATTCTGATGAATTCTAGGGATTTTGATGAGAGGCTTAGCTGTAAGCTCGTAGGTAGGTATCTTCAATGGAAGGCCCATGAGTGGTTCAATAAGTTTCGTAAGGGCTCCTTACATTCATATCAAGATTTCAGTGGGGCTCTTTTGGGTCAATACTTTTAGAAGAAGAAGTTTACGAAGAACTTGCCTGGACTGTACCAGACAAAGCAAATGGCGGGGGATTCCACTGCAGCATTCTATAATAAATATGTAGACGAGAGTTTGGAGTGGTTGAAGGAATGGAGAATGATGTGATCCAGGGATTCTGAATAGGAATAGAAGTTTTGGAGTTCTGTAAGAAATTGACGTGATCCAGGGATACCACCTGCTTTCATTTTAATCGCCTTACAACTTGATTTTGGGGAGACCTTGGATGTGTCAGGCTCAAGCGGTGTGGTCACCCTATCACCTGATGATGAAATTCTCGACGAACAAAGGAAAGAATCTATCCAAGGGGATCGGGTGGTAGCACAAAGTTAATTTGACAGTGTTGAAGGGAGTGAGGAAGGTGAAGGATGTAGCTTCGATCCATGTAGAGATTAGGCCAGCTGACTTGAAGCAGATCTCAATTTGAAATGCTGGGACAGTGGTTGTAGGGAGGTTGATCCCTGAAGGAGTGAAAGATGAGTTGAAATCCTTTCTCAATAAGTATGTTGATGTGTTCTCTTGGAGTACCTCAGATTTGACTGGGGTACCTTCGTAGTTGGTTGTTCACAGGTTAAAAATTGGTCCATTGATAAAGCCCGTTAAATAGAAAGAGCTGAAGCAATCAAAGCAGAGGTGGAAAAATTTCTGAAAGTAGTCATTGAAGAAGTGTTCTATCTAGAATCGTTGGCTAATCCGGTTATGGTCCCAAAGTATGATGGTGCATGACGCATGTGCATTGATTTCCCATATCCGAAAAAGTATTTTCCCAAAGAAAACTACCCCTTGCCACCAATCGATAAGTTGGTAGAGGCCATAACGGGGTACCAAGTTCTGGTTTTTTTATGCTCATAAGGGATACCATCATATACTCATGGCGGAGGAGGATAAGGAGAAGACTTCGTTCATAACAGACGTGGGTACCTTTTTCTATAGGAAGATGTCGTTTGAGCTTAAGAATGCTGGTGATACCTATCAACGTTTAGTGGATAAACTCTTTAACCAACAGATTGGAAAAATCATAGATATATATATATATATATGTGTGTGTGTGTGTGTGTGGATGATATGGTGGTGAAGAGTAGGATATATGAGCAGTTCTTGTGAGACTTGAAAGAAATGTCTGATCGGCTACGACTGTCAAATTTGAAGTTGAGCCCATCAAAGTGTGTAATTGAAGTAGGGGCTGACAAATTTCTAGGGTTCATGGTCTCGAAAAGGGAGATCGAGGTCAATCCGGAAAAGGTGGAATCTCTAATGAAGATGAAGAGTCCTCAGACACTGAAAGAGGTTCATAGACTCACAGGGTGTCTCACAACCTTAAGCTGATTCCTTTTGAAAAGCGCCTTAAGCCGATTCCTTTAGGAAGGGCGCGGAGAAACATTTGCATTCTTTGATGTGTTGAGAGGGGCAAAAAAATTTGAATGGAGGGAAGAGTGTGAAAAAGAGTTCTTGGCATCAAAGGAAAATCTCCGAGTTTTGCCTACATTGATGAAACATGATTAGAGAGACGCGTTCTACTTTTATATTTTTGCTTCTGCTTTGGCCATCAGTGCGATTTTGGTGAAGGAGAAAGAGAAGCAACAACACCCAATATACTTTGTAACCAGGGTATTGCAAGGTCATGAAATGTGGCACACTACCCTCAAAAGGTTAATTTTTCCCACGTTCATGCCTCTCGATGATTGTGGCCGTATTTTCAAGGTCACACGATAGTGTTGCTCATCCATCCCATCAGGAAGATACTTTTGAAGCCCGAAGCCTTGAGGAGGATGATGAAATGGGTGGTTGAGTTGGGGGAGCATGATATTCAGTTTCAGCCCAGAACAGTGATTAAGAGCCTACCCTTCGTAGATTTCATAGTGGAAATAACGGATCCGATTGAGCTAAGTGATGAAGCTTCGAACACAGGGGTATGGAAACTATTTGTGAATAGATCTTCACATTTTGGGGGGGTAAGTGGAGCTGAACTATTGCTCACTAGTCCCGAGGGCACAAATTACCCTTATGTCATTCATTTTGAATTTAAGGCCACAAACAATAAGGCTGAATATGAGGCCTTGATTACCTGGCTTCGACTAGCTAAGAAGATGAAGGTTGAGAACTTATAGGTGTTCAGTGATTCACGGATTGTGGTTCAATAGGTTAATGGGGAATATGAATCTGGAGAACACAACTTATAGCGTTATTTAGAAGTGGTGAAGCCTTTATTGAGGTATTTTTGGTTATACACCCTGACTCAAGTGCCGATGGAGAGGAACCACAAGTCAGGTGCTCTGAGCAAACTGACTTCTTCATACTTAGGGGTTCTATCACAGAAACAATTGTTGATGGAGACCTTGAGCGGGTGGAGTTTAGAAGAGCAGGAGGTGATGTCAATCGAAGAAGGAGAATCGTGGATTACCCTGATTATCAGTTACCTTCGGGATGAGACTCTCCCAGAATGAGCTGTCGAAGCTAGAAAGATACACCTCAAAGCTTTGAGGTATGTGATTCAGGATGACATTTTGTATCTAAGAGACCATTTTCAACCACTGCTTCGTTGTGTTACACCTTATGAAGCTGACTAAATAGTTAGAGAAGTCCACGAGGGAATTTGTGGTAGTCATTAGTGATCCCGTTCTATTGTTAAGAGACTTATTTGAGATGGGTATCATTGACCTACGATGTTTGATGAAGCTAACAAGTATGTCTAGGATTATCATCAGTGTCAGAGACATGCACCCATTACCCATATCCCACTAGAGGAGATAAACATACACAACTCATGACTCTTCGATAAGTGGGGTATCGAGCTGGTTGGACCATTCCCAGAGGTCTCAGAATGGTTCAGGTATTTAATTGTAGTTATTGACTATTTCACCAAGTGGGTCAAAGTTGAGCTATTGACGAATATGAGGGGGAAGTCTATCATTTCGTTTTGTTGGAGGAATATCATTTATCGCTTTGGCATTCCTAAGTCTATCATAATTGATAGTGGGACGCAGTTTGCTCATGACCCTTTGAAAATTTGATGTGAGGAGTTCAAAATCCAACAAAAATTTACAGTAGCTTAGCACCCGCAGCAGAGAACGACAGTGAAGGTGGGTTAAAGGGGTCGGAGAAAACATGTCGGACTCTGCCATTTTTTTTGTCCAAAGAAATTGAGTGGGGCACATGTTTTAAAGACAAAAAATGTTCGCAATAATTAAAAAACTAACTCAGGGATAACTTCATCTTTTCAATTCCAATTAACGACGACGTCATTATTTTAGCCAACGTCAGTCTCCGGGATCATGGTTACGCTTCTCAAAGTAAATGCCAATATTGGGTAGGACTACACTTTTAAAAAAACTTGAGGTTTTATGTGCACTTATACTAGAAGTAGGGTTATCAATTCATTTTCTCTTTATTTTTATGCCGGAAATATTTGGTATCCAATTCTTATACTCCCTCTGTCCCATCTCAAATTGCACATTTACTTTTTGGACACTATTTTCTATCAAAAATTGGCCGCATATTTGAATAGATATATGAGTAACAATATTATCGTATGAAATATTATTGAATTCGTCGTAACAAATAGATTCTAAATATTAATTTTTTATTTATAGTTATGATACGTAGTTAGACATATTAATAATCAAACATGTTTCTTGAATAGCGTGATAATGATTGCTATGCAATTTGAGCTAAAATGGACGAATTAGATTGAATTCATATTTCAATAATAATACTAGTACAAAAAATACCATTTTTTGAATGACTTATTATTCTTGGGAATATAAGTATTACGTTGCCCAGGGGCGGAGGTACAAGGGGGCTGGAGGGGGCTCCAGCCCCCGCCAAGCTAAAATTTACGGGTATTTTTAGGGTA
>JAULKM010000009.1:1565456-1590675 GCA_032355605.1 Rubia tinctorum
ACTAGATTAGAGTTCTACTAGACCTAGTCTACCTTTTGTACTCTATTTATTCCATTCAGTAATATCAAAATCATCACCGGAAAACATTCTTTCACAGACGAAGCACTTGCTAGGTTTTGAACGGTTGATTTGGGGGAAGTGGTGGGGTTTTTGGAAGTTTCTGGTGGCCCATTCATCGTCGCTTCTCCGACTGCCGCAGCGATCGCCGGCCATAATGGAAGAATTTGATTGTCAATTTGAAGGAAGTAATTCTTAAAGAGTTCATCTCTTGAAAGATGGTCTTTCCATAAGTTATGGAAAAATCAAGGTTTAAACGGCAAATTAGAATAAACCAAGATAAAATTTTTGGGTTGCATTAATTGAGTCATGAACTTATAAGTACTACACGTTGCATAGTAAAATTTTAATATTGCAACTAAAATCTTTTACCTTTTTATAATTCTATTTCAACCACAACTTTCCATGTGTCTACGAAAAGACGGTCTTTTTCAAGACTTTGACATTCTTAAATATTAGTGAGAATATTTATATATACGTTCCCCAAAAGGCTAAGTACTGGGAAAGATAATCTTTCCATAAACTTATGGAAAGATGAGTTTAATTAGAATAAAAAAAGATAAAAGTTCTTAGTTGTAATATTAAAATTTTATTATGCAACATGTTGTAATTATAAAGTTTATAACTCGATTCATGCAACCCAAAAATTTTATCTTCATTTTTTCTAATTTACATTTTAAACATTGCTCTTTCCATGATTATGGAAAGACCGTCTTTCAAGAGACAAACTCTCGCCAAAATACCTAATTATGCATTAAAGAAAATATGAGAGAAGAATATTTGATTGGATCCGGAAAATGCGAAAATGGAAGATTTTCAAGTATGTGCTTTTATTAGGATATCTATTAGAATCATGGACCCCTATCATAAAACAAATTAGTACTATGTGGGGGGAAGACATGATCTTATATACTGAGTTATATGACTGTCAACCACCAATGTGGGACTCTAACTCTAACACGCCCCCTCACTTGCAGTGACATGACATCATCGCGCAAACGTGGACAGAAAGGGGCAACGAGCCAACCTTGGGCTCTGATACCATATTAGAATCATTGGCCTCTGTCATAAAACCAATTGGTACTATGTAAGGGGACGACATGATCTTATATATTAGGTTATATGACTGTCAACCACCAATGTGTGAGTCTAACTCTAATAAAATCTATATTTGGTAGTAATTAATTATGTTAGTATTTTATTAGGATTTTTTTCAGTAAACAAATTTGATTTCATATAAGATTTCAATATTTTCCCCTTCTAATTTTGTGTGTGTTATTTTTTTGAATTATTATAGAAAGGAAACTCGGTCATTGATTTTGAAGTCCTTTGATAATTAATAAATGAAACAATTTCTCTTATTCCCAATCATTATTGTATTATAATCAATAACTTTTAATGACGAATTAATTAACTTATAGAAATTTATTGCGACTACATGTATTATCAACTATGCTTAAGAAAAGTTGATTATTATCCCTCTCTTCCAAATCTATTTGTGTTTGACACTATTTTCTATCAAAATTTGATTGCATATTTGAATAAATATATGAACAACAACATTATCGTATATGATATTGTTCAATTCGTCATAACAAGTAATTTTTAAATATTAAAGTTTTATTTACCTTTATTATACGTAGGTAATTATATTACAGGTTAAATATATTTCTTGAACATCGTGATAATGATTTCAGTGCAAATGGAGCTGGGAAGTACATATGTATCATATAATTATATATGCTGATGTGATTGAATGATGCGATTTTAATCAAATTGCTGAATTGCATGTATATGTTTATTTTTGAGAACTTGATTCTAAGTGTTTGTTGTTTTGTTCATTTTTTGGTATCATAAAAAGGCTTGATTAAATTTAATTTTGGAAGTATTTAATTGTTGCGGGATGAATTAGATTATGTGTACAATATCTTTCTAATAATATATAACTAACGAGTTAGCATAGCAAATGTGGAATGTATTATTTTTATTGTTGAAGTTTTGTACTCCCTTTGTCCTAACCATTTTTGCAGAGAGAGAAATGACATATTTTAATAAGGAGGAGTGAAATGTCCAAAATGTCCCTAACTCGGAAGCCCTCTATTCTGCCCTCTCCTCCTCTCCACCGCCTCTGCAATAGGCCTCTCCTCCTACCCTCTCTACCACCTCTCCACCTGCCCTAATTTTTTACACAAGATACATGTCCCCCCTATTCTCGCCAACTTTGGGGATGTGGGAAGAAGCATAGCCGACAGAGATGGGAAATAGACTGCCTGCTCCAGATCTGTGACAATCAAAGCAGCCAGAGATGTGGAGGAATGGAGATGCGGTCAACGTAGGCGCGACGAAGAGGCTACAAGAGAAAGATGGCGGAGAGAGTTGACAAAGACACGGTCGACGTGGCGGAGACGGTCGACGAGATGCGGTCGACGCAACAGAGAGGGTCGACGGAGACGTGGAGAGGGGAGACGGTGGAGACTAATATAGGGACATGATTGGGTGAGATATGAGAGAGAAAGATGTGGACATGAGAGAAAGCTAGTGAGGGTGGGTGAGAGAGAATTAGGTTTTGTGAGTAAATTTTAGTTATTTCCAAGGATGGAGAAAAATTATGAATATGAAAAGTATGCAGATTTAGTTGGGACACGTAAAAAAGGTAAGTGTACAGAAATGACTGGGACGGAGGAAGTAGTAAGTATTGATTAAACCTTTTTTAACGTACTGATGTAACCTTATGTTTTTTTAAAATGTTCTAATTTGAACCATTTTTTTAAAATGTACATTTACAACCTTATATATATTCATAAATATGCTGATTTAAGCTATGTTTTTATAGAAAGTATTTATCTAACATTATATTTTTATAGGATAAAACCATCCATTTTTTGTTAAGAAAACTAAGTAGTAGTATTTTGGTCATTTTTGGGATGGTTATCGGTAAATTTTCCACAGTCAACACCGACGGGGTCATTTTAGCACTTTCCATGGAAACATAAAGTTATTTTGACATTTTTGAAAACTTAAGGGTTATATTGACATTTTCAAAGTAAATATAGACTTATAAACGCACTTTACCCTTTTTCTAGCTTCTCCCTCTATCCCATTTTTACATATAATTTAACTATTCATTTAGTAAAAAATTCTTAACTTTAACCACAAAATTGAATTCGTGTATACGAAGTAAGTATGAATATCATTATGTGGTACCTTGTTAGATTCGTTATAACATATATTTTCAAAATATCAACTTATCGCAAATTTTAATTATTTTTTATGAAAAATATTAATAATCAAATATTTATCAAGTAAACTGGTAAAAGTCAAAGTGTGCAGATTGAAATAGAACAAAAGTGTATTTAATTTGCCGTGAGTTTTATAATTTGCCGTTTCCAAAGGGCTCGTGTGATGTTGAGATTAATTAATGGCGTACATAAGGAAGACAACGTGGTTGCTTATACATCTATCCAAACCAAAATTAGATTATATACAAACTGATTTTAACAAAGAACTTATCCAAACTGATCGAATTCTCTATAACAATCTGACGCCTTTCAGGAAAAAAAATAAAAAAAATCCAACAGCTTCACGTACGAAATACTTTATATATCCGCAGCTTTATTTTTTGTTAATTTGAATTATCACATCCATCAACAATTTTTAAAAAAAAATGAGTACTGGAAATTGATAAATCTGTGAACGTTACTGTGTTTAGAGTAAATTGAATTTGTCATGCTTCTTAATCTTAATATATGGAAAATACCCTCAGTTTGGTGTGTGTTGTGAATGGGTATATGGATTGAGAGACTTAGAGATTTTTACCCCCCTCTAGCAAGCTGCCACTTTAGAAAAAACAAAAAGAGATCCATGATGCAGTATGGAAACCTCCAAACAAACGTTTGCACTCGAATCTGCACATTTATTAAAATTGATTTTCTTATGTTATATTCGATCGACGATAAATTTATTTCTTATATTAATGGTGCGTTAAAATTTGATATTTAAAAAAATGCAGAGAAATAATTTTATATACTACTCCATTGTCCTGTTCATTTTTTCACACTTTTTTATCAACTTTCTCATGTCATGTTTAAACATTGATAACTTTATTACTTATAGTAATGATGTATTAAAATTTGATATTATCTAACAATATCTCATATAGTGATATTGGTGCTTATATATTAATTGAAATTTATAGTCTACTGTGTATTGAGAAAGTTAAATAAAAAGTCTGCAGAAATGGTTAGTACCGAGAAAGTAATTGAAATTTATAATCGAACATATCTTCTCGTAGCTTTTGGATTGCATCAATCGCACGCCAAGTGGAAAGATAAGTGATTTAATGTGCTACAGAATTAGTGTATATCCGTTCCCAACAACCTAACGGATAACAAATTTAATGAACAGATTTGGTGTATATCCCTTCGCAACAACCTAACGGAGAACAGGTTTAATGAACTAATCACTGGAACTGACCCCATGCATGCATATGAATCCGACCAAATTAATTTACGCAACGTCAAACACAACCCTACTATTTACTGTTTACGTACTCCATCATATAAACAATAATATTATCGTATATGATATGGTTAGATTTTTTCGTAACAAGTAGTTTCTAAATATCAACTTTTTATTTTCTTTATTATAGACAATAATAATATTAACAATCAAACATGTCTCTTGATAACCGTGAAAAAATTCTATGAAATTTGAGTTGGGACGGAGGAAGTAACAGTGTAATGAAAGTAGAGTTATTAGCTATAAATCTGAATCGAGAAACTGACGCAACCCAACTTAGACTTAACCCGGTTCAACTATAACCCATGATATGAGATGAAAAAATGATACCTGACCTGAAATCAATCTAAAAATCAATTCTTATCATGATGAATGCCGAGCGGCAAGAGAGGTAGCTGGATTGTGGGCTATAGCCATTCGTTAAACGACCACGCCACCTCCGGGCCGTAATCCAATATATCACAACCTCGTCTGATCTCACTCGAACTCCAAAGATGATCGTACTTGTTACAAATTTGATCCATACTCTATCAAAAACTAATATAACGCGAGCAATAACCAGCATAACTCGATTCATCACGACCCATGACTCGTCTAGCCTGAATGCATATTATAGAACCGATCCATAATCGACATGAAGTGTTGACGTCCATATATTAATTAAGTTTAAATTAGTTATCGGTGTTTATAAAAAATTACACAAGGATTGATCGTCAGCCTAATCATTGATGTTTATTAAAAGTTAAGTGTTAACAATTGATTTTGTGCTAGTGTTTATAGCAAGTTAAGTAGGAGCTGACTGATTATTACGTACAGTCAGCTTTGTTACTAGTGTTTATAGAAAGTTAAGTAAGGCTTGATAGTTGATCATGTAATATCAACATAGGTATTAATGCTTATAGGAAGTTAATTAAAAGTTAGTCGTTGATTACCCAAAGTAAAACTTGTTATTAGTGTTTATAGAAAATTAAATAAAAGTTGATTATTGATTTCGTAAAGTCAATCTAGTTATTAGTGTTTAGAGAAAGTTAACGAAGGTTTGAATGTGGATTACATAAAGTCAACCTAACCTAATTATCACTGTTTATATGAAGTTGAGCAAGAGTTTATTGTTGATTTTTATACTCAAACTAGTTATCAGTTCATATTATAATCAAATAAGGATTGATATTTCATTATTTAAATTCTGAATAGTTGTTAGTGTCTGTAGAAATTATAGTAAGGGTTGGTAATTGATTACATAAAGCAATCCACTTAATAGAGCTTATGGAGAGTTAAGTAAGGCTTGATGGTTGATTACATTAAGTTAAAATATTTATACGTGTTTATATAAAGTTAAGAGTCCGTCTCTTGAAAGACGATTTTTCCATAAGCCTATGGAAATACCGTCTTTCCCAAAACCTTGCCTAAAGTTAACCATTGGTTAACCGTTAATTATGTAAAATCAATCTCGTTATTAGTATTAAGCTAAGAATTGCCGGTCCATTACATAAAGTCAAACTTGATGTTACCGTTTATAGTAAGGTAAGTAAAGGTAAACATTTGATCACATGAAGTCAAGTGTTTATAGAAGTATGGTTGAATGTTAGTTACATTAATCCAACACAGTTATTCATTTTATGAAAACATAAGTATAGGTTAGACGGGTGATTAAGTAAAGTCAACTTTATCATTGGTGTTTACATAAATTTAAGTAAGGGTAAACCATTGATTACATAAAGTCAATATAGTTATTATTTTTATTGAAAGTTAAGTAAAAGTTGATCGTTGATTGTCCAAAATTAACCTAATTGTTTGTGTTTATAAAAGTTAACTAAGAATTGATCATTGATTAACCAAAATAAAACAAATTACTATCAGTGTTTATTAAAAAATAAAGTAAGGGTTAACCATTGATTACTTAAATTTAACAATAGCTATTACAGTTAAGTAAGGGGCTGACCGTGGATTAAGTTCCGTTAATATGAAAAAGATGAACACAATAATTGGATGAATAAGAAGAAAAAAATCTTGCTTCATGCTACTCCCTCCGTCCCACAACTAATGTCACTTACTTTTTGCCTCAATATTTAAGAAAATTGATACTTCATGTCTCAACTAATGGTCACTCAATTTTACTAAAATAGATAAGTTTCTAAAGTGATCAAAATTTGTATGACGAGTACGTGGTACATTATAATTTATGCACAGCAGACTTGCATTCATCTCAAAAAAAAAAAAACTCTTGTATTTGAAACCTCGGAAGAAAATCACTTACAAAAGGGTTAATACACTTCAATAGCACCGCAAATCCTGAAATGCTTTACTGCTCAAATTAAGACTCAAACTGCAGTTCATAAACGAGGTTCTATGCGTACTCATGATCTTCGCCACTCGAACTTCGCCTCTCACTTCTGCAAACCACTTCATCTTCACCAACTTCCCAGAATTCCTCGCCGTATAATCACCCGCCTTCATCTCAACAGCAGCGTTAATCCTCGCCGACTTCCTCCCCGAAACGACGCCGCTTTCGATCTCACCCCCGCCAATAGTCGCGTTCCCGCAGATCACGGTCACGGTCCCGGTCCGGAACCGGAACCGCCCCAAGTTGCAGTTGCGGAGGCTCAACTCCGCCGCGGCGGTTAGGTTGCCGGAGCTCAGCCGGTTCACGTGGACCGCCGCGAGGCGGAGCTTCGGGTGGCCGGGGCGGAGGACGGCGGTGGCGAAAACGAGAACGGCGATGCAGAGGGAGACGGTGAGGGTGAAGAGGTAGACAAAGCATTTGCCTGTTTTTCTGCGTTTGATTGGGGGGAAATGGTGGGGTTTCTGGAAGAGTTTGGAGCCCCATTCGTCGTCGCTTCTCCGGTAGATTTGCGGCGGCGCTAGGGGCGATATATGACTGTCGCGATCGGCGGCCATGAGGTTTTGGATAGGATGCTAGTTATGGAAGAATGTGATTGTGGGACACTGAGTATGTTGTGTTCTGCTTATGTATAGTGTGTGTGAGAGAGAGATCGAGTCAGAGAACTCACGCAATAAGGGAGTGCAATAAAATGTTTCCTGGCGGTTAAAGGATAATATATTAAATGTATAAGCTAATTTTTTGCCACTTTAGTTAAGAATTGAATTGTGGCAATTTCTGTTGGACGGACGAAAATAAAAATTGTGTCGATTTCTCTAAGACGAAGGGAGTATATAAAAGAATCTCAATCTTGAAAAATGGTCTTTCGATAAGTTATGCACTGACCAGGGTTAAAACTATAAATTAGAAGAAATCGAGATAAAATTTTTGAGTTGCATTAATCGGGTTATAAACTTATAACTATTGCACGTTGCATAATATTACTTTTAATATTGCAACTAAAATATTTTACCTTTTCTATAATAATAATTTAACTCCGTCTTTCCATCCGTCTTTCCATATGCCTATGGAAAGATAGTCTTTCCCAAAATTTTACCAATAAAAAAGAGCACAAAATATATTTTATACCGATTATTAATGAGAGTTTATTTTGGGAGTTTCTTATGTAATATTGTACTCGCTCTGTCCCAACCATTTATGCACACTTTTCTCTTTTTGGTGTCCCGCCCAAATATGCACACTTTTCGTATTCAGAAATTATCTATATGTCATAAGACAAAAATACCCTTGAAAAAACTAAAAATTACTCACAAAATCTAAACTACCCTCACCAACCCTCACCAGCTTTCTCTCTCAAGCTCTCCACCTCCACATCTTTCTCTATCACCCGTCTGTATCTCTATCTTTCTCTCTCACCCTCTCCGCCATCTTTCTCTCTCCACCGCATCTCCGTGCCTCTATCGACCCTCCCTATATCTTCGTCGACCCTCTTCTCATCTTTGCGTCTCCGTGTCCCCATCGACCCTCTTCGGTGCGTTGACCGCATCTCCATCGACCCTCTCCACCATCTTTCTCTCTCCACTGCGCTTATGTCGACCTCGTCTCCATCTTCGTCTCTATCGCGTCTCCGTTAACAGTTTCCATGTTCGACTACCCTGATTGTTGCAGATGTGGAGCAGGCGGATCGACACACGGCATGCTTCTTCCCCGATCCCTTCAGTTGGCGAGAAGAAGGGGGGAACATGTTTCTTGCTCCGGACATGAGGTTCAGGAATGAGGTGACCAAGCATGAGAACGTTGAGGACGGGTAGAAAGGTAGTAGAGAGGGAGAGAGGGCAGAACATAGGGCTTCCGAGTTAGGGGCTTTTTGGACATTTCGCTCTCCCCAAATTAAAATCAACGATTTCTCTCTCTACATGAATGGTTGGTACAGAGGGAGTAGTATGTTTTAATTAGAACTTTGTAAATAAAGTAAATTGATGAATGATCATTTTGGATTTTCATCTCACGCATATTAATGAATTTTTTCCCCTAAATAAGTGAGGAATTCAAGTATGAGATTTTCAAATAAAAATTCTACTTGAATCGCTTTTAATGTGTGACATCATATTAGTGCTGTCACTTAACATTTATAATGAGATGTTTTTTATTAGTTGGAAATCTATCAATGCGACGTGTAAACTAAAATTTATTAAAGTTGCATGAAAGTGCTCTAGCTCTTAACAAACCACCATTTCAGCTGACTTTAACAATTTACTAACTTACCGTTTGGTGATCGATCGAAAGTTCTTTTTCACCTTTGGGAATATTTGGAAAAAAATTCTTTTGCTTTAATCTCCGTATTAACTTTTTCTTCAAGTCGTGACAAATCCCTTTTTTTTAATATTCCGGTAATTCACTTCCTATCGGTTTGTACATTGACTGTAGCTACTAATTTATTGTTAAATATGGCTTGAAAAAATTGATTGAAAAATGTGCTCATATAAATTGAACAGATAGAGTATATAATTAGATGATTTTTTAACCCTATATTTTGGACAAAAGTGTACCTTGAAAAAACTGAAAGTACGGAAATAACCCTGAATTTTGTTGACCAAAATTTCAACGGTCAAATTGGGCAAAAATGGGTGAAATGACCATTATACATTTGAATAAAAAAAATTAAAAATAAAATAAAAAGGGACACTATTTACCCTCAGCAACCTGACCTCTCACATTGCTAATTTCTCCCCCTTGCACGTACATCGCAACCTCTCACTCCCTCAAAACAACAAACTATTTGCACAGCCACCGCACTTGCACATTAGAGCGCTTCCCATCGTTGTTTCTTCTCACCCATTTGCTGCCCCCGTGTGCAATGCCATCTCGCCGAATATGGTGATTTTGGCAGCATGGAGATCGGGATTTCGCTAGCGGCGGAGGCAGGTTAGGGAGCTATGGGCTTGGGTTTCTGCATATCAGATTTTCGGAGATTGGATTAGGGAGCAATGGGGCTGGGTTTCAGGAGATCGGGTTAGCGAGCTATATGGCGGGTTAGGGGCTAGAGATTTTGGAAGCGGGTTAACTTTGGGAGCTACATGGCTATTAGCTGGTGTTGAGCAGTGGTGCGCGAAGGAGGAGTTAGGATTTAGGGTTATTGGCGAAGGTGACAGGCGGAGAGATAGAGCTATGTGGTGGTTGAGGGCATCACGTGGGGAGAGGTGATGGCGTTGGTGGTTGTGGACTGTCGTAGTGCACCGGGAGAGGTGGTGGCGAGGGAGAGGTAAAGTTAGAGAATGTGGGGGTGGGCGACGGGGTTAGGGCTTTCGAGAGAAGGAGGTGAGCGGCGGGGCTGGAGTTTTGGCGGCGGGGTGGCGGGATGGCGGGATGGCGGGGCGGCGATGACGGCAGAAGAAGTCCAGGTACATTTGTCAATTACATTTTTAGTTTTGAATACAGGGGTATTTTTGTCCTTTTATATTTAGTCAACCGTTGACTTCATTGAGTCAATGACGGAATTGGAAAAATGGATATAATTACATTATTTTACAATAACTTAGGGTTAATTTTGGAATTTCAATTTTACAGGATTATATATGCACTTTCTCAATCTTATAAGGTCATTTTTACACTTTCCCTGTAAAAAAATCTTACCGTAATTTACGTGCTAAAACCCGTTGAATTAATGATGGCATTAATTTAATACTTCATAATTCACCTTTTAAGAACACCTTCAAAGGCTCGAACTATGACCTGGGTGCTTCTTTGAGGGCTAAAGGGCTAAAAGCAACAATTTTGAATGTGAAAGCCTTTGGAATTATATATTGATTTAATAGAAGATATATTACAAAGTTAACCTTGATTCTGGAGCTTGAGAACTAATCCAACAAAAAGCAAGCAATTAAACAGATGAAATGATTCCTTAAAGAAAGGAAAATACACTCACAAAAGGAGCATCAAACAGAGCATGCTCTTCTGTTTTCTTGCAAAAGATGGAATCAATGATTCATTCATTCAGTACATCCAATTTTCAAATAGCAGCTGGTTTGAATTTTGAACTTTGAAGAGCTACTTTAGTCTTTAACATTTCAGATGTAGTGCCTTTGCTTTCCTCAATTATTTCAATTGTAGGAATACTGTGCATTTAAGTTTCGTCGCTCAAATTGTGATTATGAGTAAAATCTATTTATTTTAAATGTATGAGAAGACTCAATTTTAATATATATATATATATATATAATATCTTTCTACTTTTAAAATAAACAATTTTTAAAATTATTTAGCAAATAAAATTGTTTAATAAGTAAATCAATTCATAGATTTTGTCAAACACACTCTTAACCCTTTCTCCAACAAGAATGAAGAAACACGAGAGGCCCTTGTTTGGCAACCAATGGAGAAATACAACGGGAACCAATAGGAATATTGTGCACTTTTTCTATTTCATTACTCCCTTCGTTTCTTTAACAATGACACACTTACTAAAAGTGAGTGTTTTTTTTGTTGGCATCCCTGCAGCAAAGGCAAAAAAAGGAAATGGACCATTTTAAAATGGACCATTTTATCCTCATACCTTTTACCAATTTACCTCAAATAATTTCCAATTTTCAAATCTGGCCCTATTAGCCCCATAAACTAACCCAATTTTCCCATTAACTTTTCCCTCCTTATTTTCAGAACTGGTTTACATATTATAACCCACATCCTGATCCAAATGTGAACAATTTCTTTCTTAAAGCCACCATATCAAAAGCTGAAGGCCAGCATTGAAACCCTAATGTTATCTTCTCCTACACACCCATAAGTTGTAACCTCGCTACCTCGCCTCGCCCCCACTGTATTCCAGGCATCTCTCTGCCATGATGACCCACTCAAACCCCGCCCAACTCGAAATTCAACCACCTCTTCCCGGTGAATTCGAACCTCCATTCACATTTCAGTTCCAGATCGACGACACCTTCATCGACGAGACGGAATGGGCCGACGACGATGTTGTTTCCACCAGGTCAGATAACGAAGTTGGCCATCTTTGGTTCCAATTATCGTCAGAATATCAAGCGTCGGTGACCTAGGCGGAGATGGCACGGATTCAATCGTGGCGGACAAGACGGTCTTCAAATCCATATCACTGGAGGCCGGGTTTGATTAGAACAATGCGGGTCAGGTCCGGGTGTCGCGATTTCCTGGATGTTGATGGTTGGTCCGGCGTCACCAACAAAAACGAAACCGATGAAGAGGCAGAAGACAACCTGAAAGACGATGCCACATTTGCAACTCCACAACCGAAGAGGGAGATTCAGCCTAATAAATCAGAATCACAACAGTTTGTCTACGACCTGAACAAGGTGGCAAGCGACTTGTCAGAGGTTAATGTTTTCTGTTACATTCCTACATTCGAATATATTATTACAGTGTTCTTAATCTGTGAATCCTTGAGGTTTTAATGTATAGTGTGAAGTTTTTAAACTCTAAAAACTTCAGTGTATAGTGTGAAGTGAGATTTTAGTTATATAAATTGACTCTAATTACTTCTTCATTCTGGACTCCTCAGGTACATCCTTGTGTTCACCAACTGTTATTAAGTCAAAACCGAAGTGACGAATATGGAAATTTTCCTCCAACTACATTAATGCATATGTGGAAGGTTTGGTTCCCTCTGTAGGTATGACACTGAAGCTCTATAGTGTTTTTTTGTAGACAAAATCGTTGTAGGAATGTGTGTTTGGAGGGTTTATCAATGAGTGTTGCATGTGGCTGAAATGTCTATATATGTGTTCATTTTGTGTATTCTGTGTGGCTGTTATATTTATATATTTGTTCTTTCTGTGTATTTTGGGTGGTTGTTCTATTCAGCCCGTGTGTGATGATGTGCATTGGGATGTCATGTTCCCAGTAACTTTGATAACTATCATTACATTAGAAGAAAACTGAAAGAACATTTTTTTCTCATTACATCACTGGTTGGATCGCAAACACAGTAACAAAACCTAGCATTGTGTTTGCATCCTTCAGGCATGCCTACCTCTATCCAATCAAAATGAAAAATCAAAAGGCATTACAAACCTCCTTTCTATCCCACAACTTGTTGAATAATGTATTCAAAACCCCTTGCTTTGTTTGCTTCTATCAAGTGTTGTAAGCCCTCCATAACCACTTCTGTGTCAGCCTCTATGTCACTTGGTAGCAAACCTTGTAGTTGGAGTGCATCTTTCTTCATATGTGGTGTCTTGTAACGGTTAGATCCTTGCACTTAATTATCTCCACCATGACACATTGCAGTGTTAGAAACACTAGGTTAAGTTTTTCTGGCTCTAATTCCTCAAAAGTTGCTTCTGTGGTTGAAATTAGTTCATCCAATGTGCAGGATTTTGACTTGTGTTGCAAACTTTGTATTGAGTTTAAAAACCCCAAATCTAAGACATTTAAATCTGGGCTTTTTGGAGGCTGAAAACCTAATCTTATGTTAAAATCATCGGAAGTTGCAACCATTTTGAATTCAGTATCATCATCACATATATGTGGTCTTGCATTGTCCTGTCAAATTGTTATGTTTGTGCTTGCTAGTAAATGTCATTTCCTTTTGATTGTTGGAACCAACTTTGTCAACATGAACTCTTTAGCAACATCACGATCTATTGATGGAATCAGTTTGGTAACCAAAGTACCAACTAGTCTATTCTTGCTTGTCTTCTTTGTAGCCTCTTCATGTGAGAATGGCCATATCCTAATTTCCCCATCAAACAGGACCTCCCCTTCATTGTTGATGATAGGCCGGCATACGGCGCATAGGAACATAATTTTTCTTATATACCTCTTGTTTTGAACAGTACGGTGAGACTCTTCCTCATCCGGAATAAGGTATTATTTCTCCGCGACCCTAGTAATATAAAAATATTTCTCGTCTATATGTATAATGTGATGCATATCCATGAAAGATGTGTTTCCTACACTTGTATCATGCTTCAAGTGAGATATTGAGTAGTATAACCTGTGTAGCTGATTAGTTGCTGAAATTTGAGGTTTTATTGCATTTGAACGACTACGAATCTGACTCTCCTTGACCCAACGATGAAAAGTGGAGGTGTTTACCCCAATTGCTGCTTTATATCCCCTTTATGTAATGCGTAGTGGGAGGGGGACTGCCATAACTAGTTCCTTGTTGATTTCAACTTTTTTTCCTTCCCCCTTTTCCCTCAACCTTGCTCCTCCAAACAATACATAACCCCAGTTGTTCATGTCTTTTATGCAGGTATGCAAGGCGGCTAATAGTGCGAACCGAAGTGTTCCATATTTAGGCTGCCTCCTTTCGGCGATGTTTGACAATTTTGCCGTCACTCAAATTTTGGAGGATGAACTCCCCTATTTCACCTTGTTGTAAATCAGTCAATCGATCCCGTTCAGACATTCAGATGTTGCTGCTACGAAGAGCTAGTTGAAAGAGATGAAGAGGGAAACAAAAGAAGAGTGGAAGAGATGGTCTTGTTTATGTTATTGTAAATCACCACATAAAACTACTTTTGTTTTGTTGGTACCTACAGTCATTGGGCCGCGTGTTGTGGGACTTGAATTAAAGTGTATTATTATCCTAGTTTCACAATTTAGGAGGGAAACATTAGGCTAATTTTGGGGGTTGTTTGACCCTTGTACAATAAATGTAATGTACCTTTTCAGACAAAGAGTTGTACTTCCATCAGCTTTATGTTTTCTCCTATATCTAGCAATTATCCAAGAGTCACAATCTAGTGTGTCATTATTAAACAATCAGAGGGAGTATTATTTCATTTTTCAAGAATAATGGTTGGACACTAATATTTGTTAACAACTCCTCTGCTTCCCTTCAAAGTTTCATCACAAAATTTTTACAAGATGAGTGTGGACGAAAAATATATTGGGGAAACTTGATTCATGCAATCAGACCAATCTAGCACTAGCATGTTAATCAATATATGATTTCGCTTGTGGAAACTCAATATATTTTATATTTGACGCAAGTAAAGTTACATTTTGACATCCAAACTGAATATATGAATACATTCTGAACTAGATTAGAATTGCATTTAGACATCAAAATTTACACCTAGCACCAGCTAGATCTCCCACCACCAACAAAACTGCATTAATTCTCTTTTCTTTTGGAAACTTTGTAACAATTTACTAATCTATAGCCATAATAAGCATGGATGATTCCCATAACAATGAGGTTAACATCCACCTTCTCCTATTGTGCTACTGTATTATTGGGGTTACCCATACTTCTGTGTATATATATTTCTATAATTGAAAGGAGAAAAAAAAACTGTACAATTCTTCTTGCAAGATGTTTCCCTCTAAAAATGCTCTTTGTGGAACTCAAACTTAGTAGAACCGTTCTGATTATACTCCTGACAAAGTCTTCCTAGCTCTTTGCCCAAAATCGGTACGCCGCAATAGAAAACTCCTGTTTTAAGGCAATATTCAGATCATATGGTAAGTAAGAACACATTTTTCAGCTGCAGAGAAAGATGAACTTACCAATCCTAGCATTAGCATGCTTGGTGCAAAGTTTGGACAACACTTTCTTCCAGTTAGGCTTTGCAAAGTGTGTCCTAACCTATGAATGAATAAACCATTCAAGGATTAGTACTAATCCTAACATGTCGTAAGAATTTGAACTGAAACAAGTGAAACATGTTACTTACCCGTGTTCCCGATACAATGTCAACCCCATTCTTGGCATGATTGAGTGCCTGGACCATGGTTATGAGCGCTGAACGAGCGTCGCCTTCTTCATAGACACTGGTTAAGTAGTTATGCATCTCGATCACGCCCTGCGAATCATGGTAATGTAAGAGTTGAAATATGTGTTTGGCCTTAAATCAGAGGGGAACCTTTAAAATGTTGAACTAATTACCCTCTGATCGATCTCAGCTACTTCATTCATCACACCCTTAAACCAGTCAAATGATCCTTGCTCCCTGGTTACCCAGTAGAAGTAAGCATTCGTCGTCCTGAGTGGCTTCTTCCTCTTAGGAGAGACCTTGTTCAAAGAGGGAGTGCTTGATCCCGAACTCATGTCTGATCGCGAACTGGAATCTGTTGCCGCGTCCTGAAAGTTGGAAATGGTGGTTAATTTCATTAGCTGATGCATATCAAGTACATTTGAGGAATATTTCAATAGGTACTTGGAACTACTCACATTCTGCTCTTCCATTCTGACAATGTTGTTGAGCAAATCCTTGAGAATGCTGATGAAAGGAGTTGCTCCAATCCCAAGTCCAACAAGTAACAACACGTCGTACTTACTGTAATCCTGTGCCGGAGCTCCATATGGTCCATCTATCAACAGCTTTGGCAAACTAACGCGCAAAAAGAATTTGACCAATTCAGGAGTAATTCTACAAACAGGTTCAAATTTTGAATTTTCTTCTACATATACCATCTCTTGGTTGTCTCATCAGCTCTCAATAACCCGCTTTTTCCGGCCATTGGAGGTTCACAAGCCTCTGAAAACACCCTCTTGAGCTCTTGAGTCCAGTCTCCTAGCTGCCGGATGTGAATGCTCAAATAGTCATCTCCGGGAGCTGAGGTGATCGAAAATGGATGCCTATTGAAACACCAGAAAGTGGAATAAGGTGAGCAAATGCATAATTAATCCATGAGATAAAGACACATTTACTCACCATTCGAATGGAGATACTGCCGGGCATTGCACAAACATGTATTGTCCACTCTTGTACCGGAACTGAGGAGGCTTGGACATTTGCAAGGTCAGGACATTTCCAGGGTAAATTGCAACCTGAAATGAATCAAACACATCTTCTGCTCAGTTAAGACAAGGACATGGTACAGAAGAATGAACAGATTCTGGGACAGATCCTGACCTTTAACAGCCGCACGGGGTAGAAGCCAGAACGGAAGAATCTCAGGATCCTTTCCCCTGCATATAAAAGCACAGGAACAGCTAAATACATCCATGTCTGCAAGCAAAGCCAAAAGGGATTCCATTAAGCAAACTAAAAAATCCTGAAATTCGATACTTATCGATCTTACAAGTAGCATTACCGTCTTGAGGTACCATTGGTGGACAAGGTAGAGGAACATTCCATGAATGAGGAGCAGTATGTAGACAATGACAAAGAGGTGGTGGGAGTACCAAAAGGCATTGAAGCCGGTGAGCCTATCAAAAGGCTTAGGCAACTTCACGAGGCTCCGCCTGAACCACCTTGTCGCGAGAGTGAAAGCGATTGCCATGAAGATCACCATTAGTACTCCTGTCACTCCCTCGATCCCCCGTACTAGGTCTGTGTAATGAGGCTTGTGAGGCCCGAAGTCATTGATGAGGTAGAACTCGTATGTTTCATCGGATTCATGGATCAGCCTCGGAAAATCGCAGGCGAGATGGTTACCAGCGTGGAGTATGACACCAACTATAATGCCTGCAGCAATAGTCTGAAGAAAGAAATAACAAAAATTTAGCTTCACTCCAAAAATCAGCTTGCATTTTAGCTCCAAAACTCTATTGGTATGCAATCTATTATACTCTTTCAGAGTTTGTGCAATTAAGATTCAAGAATTGTACTTCTTAGAAAAGAACAATTCCAATGTAAGCACAAAGTTGTACTTCCCTGTCCCTAGATTAATAGCACAATTTTTTTCCACGGTATTCAATGATTATATTTAACCGTTAATATCTCTAGCTACATATAATAATTTGATTAATTTCACATAAAAAATTGATATTTAGAAAATAGATATTAAGATGAATCAAACAATATCTCACGTGCTATTTTTATTATGCATATGTTAATTTTTATTTAGGGTTAAAGTTTTTAAAATTTAATTATGAAAAAGTAATTGTGCAATACTAATTGGGCGGAGGGAGAAGTTTTCTTTTGCATAATGCCTACTGCTTACTGCATTATGCCTTACGGATGCATGGTAATAAATTGGGGACTGTTTTTGATGACCAAAGAACTGATGGGATAGTTTTAAAATAGAAGTATTTGGTTCAGATTGGTGTAAATAAATTTAGAGCATAATAGAGTGATTGGAAAAAAAAGCCTATTCTTTCTGACTTATGGATATATTAAGTTCAGTTCAATTCAATTCAATTTAGCAAGATTCCAAATTGATGGTACTTTTAAGTTTTGATCTACTATGTTATTTTTAACATATTTAGTTTGAGTTTAGATTAGTAGAAAATCAGGTTATGAGAGTGGACCTAAACAACGGATTGATTTTTAGTATAAAAAATGACTGAAGTGTCTAATAGCCGAAAGATAATGACCAAAAAAAGCACCGAATTTTCCAAATTTCATGCATGCTTCCATTCTTAATTTATCACAACCACAAGTGGGCCCCATTACTCTTTTAAAATATATTTACGTGTGGAAAAACGACATACCTTGTGAAAATTGATGTTGTCATCAAAGGGCACCAGACATCCTAGCCTGGTGGACCTCAGCCAAGTGATGGTATTCCTACACACGGGCAGCAAAACAAGGGCCATGTTGAACTTGAGCGTCTCCGCCGCGCCCTTAGCCGTAAGGACACAGTACCCCATCACCTGAAAGGCTGCCCTCTGCTTGTACTGGAAGAACTTCCAAGTGAAAAGCCCTACCATGATCAGAACCCACAGGGTTAACACCCATATTCTGCGCCAATTCTCCTGCGCCCAGTAGGCGAAATTCGTGCTCATTCGAGTAATCGGGCTCCACTTTCGAAGCCCCTGTAGGTTCTGGCTCAGGGCTTGACTTGTGTAGCCCAATGCTTGACTGTAGTTTAGGTATGTGTCTTTTTGGAGAAGGAGCGTTTCCAGCTGCCATAGCTGCATCATCACGAACGAACAGTTAGTGTTGACGACTCAGTACATGGATGTCACAAACCTACTGACATAGAATATTGAATCTTTTCAACGTAATTTGGTTGTACAAAAGTTTGATTGTTTGTTTATAAAGACAACGCGGTTATACACAACATTCAAAATGGTGTCTGCCATGCAACTCGTACTGCATGGCGATAATACCCAACCACTCTATAAATGGAGACTTGATATTATATTAGAAACTCATGTTTTATTCTATTATAATTAGACAACTTGGAATCAACGGCAATAAATGTACTGGACGTTTTCTTCTATTATAATTCTGGATCCGTTACTTCCAAGATGTACTTGGATTTGAAGTTCAGGACCAACATGCAAGAAATGTTCACCACGCGAGGTAGATCATGTAGGGCGTGAATGATGATGACTATTCAACGTTACTATACCTATTACCTACTCATGATACAATGTTGTGATGTGTGTGTTTGTGCTTCAAACGCGCTAAATTGTTTCGGGGTCGGATGTCAAAAGGGACTCGTAATTAGGGGAACATAACAATAGGGATGGGTGGAATAGTTTAGTGTTACTTTTGGTGAAGGTTCTCCAACTTTTTGAAAACTATGCTTTTAGCCCTTCTATTTCTTTAATGGCGTGTTCACTCTTTAACTTTTCTAAGTACGTATCTACTTTTGGATCGTTATTAAAATGTAGTAATTCTCTTTGAGGAAAAAAATTAATGGTTGGACCATCCTCGATTTCCATAAACTGAACCAATAAAAATTAGGTGATTTTTTTATTTATGTAATAAAAGCCACTAAAAAATGTGGCAGGAGTAATAACAGGAAGTTACAAGTTCAAAGAGATGCTGGTATATTTATCAACTCATGAAAAAAAGGTAAAGCTGACATCAAATTAAGAAAAGCTCTATTACACAATGGAAGAACAAATTAAATAGGTGTAACTTTTTTCAACCATGCAAGAAGAAAAAATAATATTTTGTTTCCATTTATTTCGCTTGTGTTTTTTTTTTCAGAACACGTGACATGGAAAAATTTTCATTTCACTTTTTTTTAGTTAGAAAAGAGAAAAATTTGAATTTGAGAACTACTTATGATTGACTAAGATACTAAGAAGGAAAGTACGGTACGTACTAAATGTTTGATTACCAGCCAATGAACTTAATTAGTATGATAATTTTTCCTAGGAAATGAACAATTTTCAAAGGGGGTTAGGAACGTCTGGGACGTGACAAAGGAAATTATATTCTAACATTAATCTTAATTAGTCACAAATCTTTCTTTTCGCCACCTAAAACACTTTCACAATCTCATTTCTATATGAAGAAAATAAGAATAATTTCCTTAACTTCAAGTCATTTACGTGTTAATCTAGCTTGCTTATCTACTTCTACCCCCACCTACTTAAAAATGCACAAGAAACCATTTCTTGTTTTGAGAATCCAGATGTGCTAATCTAATCAGTTGGGTGCCAACTACTTCATAATATAAATTAGTATCAATTTGGTTCCGTAAACTTCATTAATCTGATTAAATAATTAAGGAAAAACTTCAATAATTATTGTATGCATGTCATAAAACTAACAATTAAGAAAAATATTGGCTAAGGTCCTCTTCTCTTGAGCTTAATGTATTTGAGTTCAGTTGAGAGCTGTTTAGTTCAGCATAAATTTAGTTTGGTTAAATTTAACTTAATTTAGTCATACATTACCATTTTTCAATATACTCATTTTAGTTCAGTTCAGTTCTGATGAAATTGGTTCAGATAAGTTCTAGATAACAGGGCCTAAGACACATTCTTTTCATCTTAACTGCACTGCATATCAATAGTAAATGAAATCTAACCTCAATGTAGCCAAGCCTTTCAGGATCTAGCTCTTCCATAATTAAAGCAGCATATTCCTCAGCCTGTTCCTTTAATCTTGATAATTTATTTGCAGAAGCACTCAGCATTATAATCTACAAAAGAAACACGAGCAAAAATCAAACAAGGAACTTTTCATAGTATATTTAAATGTGATGGACGAATATACCCTTCACCAACTTTAACGAAAATTACGTGGGGGGGATTTTGACGTTGGAATAGGTAGGAAAAACAAACAGAATGGATTTGGCCAAGTCGAGTATTCCTACATAAATTGTCAAACGTTGTGAATAGAACTATCAAGTCTAATAGATTGATTTATAAAGTCCATTCACTTAGCTACGACTCCACTATCTTCCCACTAATACGTAGATGAGGGTGTTTTTTTATTGAAATTATGGGCACAAAACGTCACAAATTAACTAATCTAATATAATGCATTATGCAATCGCTTGTTCATTAAATTATTCTCAACATGTACTCACCAAATAACGTTTACTTTAAGAATTTTTCAATTTAACTGCACTCACGTTCAATTAATTTTATATAAATATATAAATTTTAAATAGTTAGTTCTATTTCAATTAAAAATGTCATTCAATTTATTTTATTAATTTTAATTTAATTCAATTACAATCAAACAAGAATAACATTATATTCTTATTACTCACTCTGTTTTGTTATTTATGACACACTTACTATAAATTGATGCTTTCTTTCATTTGGTACTCCTTTAATTTTTGAAAAAATTCTTTCAATTTCATCCACTCATTTTACTTTTTACTTTCTACATTCAATTTTATCCATTCAATTTTTCGCCTAAATCCAAACATCTAAACATATGATGTCATAAATAAAAAAACAAAGCGAGTATGACTATTTTTCTAAGCCTGGAGAATGCCATCATATAGATACGCACTCATGCGACACTAATGACTGATATGAATTGTGATTGGTTATTTTTATGGTACCTTAATTTAACACCAAAAGTACATGCAAAATACGAAATGCTTTTTGTTAAAGAAATATTAGTGAAAAAAAGAAAGATAACCTGTCTAATTAAAAGGTGAGAAAAATTTTCGACAATTACCTCTTTTACTTCTTGTTCAGTAATACGCCCATCATCGTTCTTGTCCACCCTGCAAAAAGAATAACTTAGTCACTTAGACTTTGAAAAAAAAAACTACCTTGCTGATAGACTTGCATTTGACTATTGGATTATCAGTAATACTTTTATTGAAGTCCATTTGAACTTTTGTTTTCAGTATGTATCCATTTTAAAATCATTTGTTTCTATTTCTTTACATGTAGGCAATTAATGAGCATAGATATATTAAATAAATTTCTATTCTTTAATGGACCAAAGAGGCAGATTAAAAATAGCTTCTTATTTTGAATTGTTTGAAATAACACAAAATAAAGTAAAAATAATATAATGAAGCCTATACGTTTTTAACTTTACTTTCTAATCACAGACTGTTCACATCCACGTCAGTAGACATTACACAAAACATGTTTTAAGCCAAGATTTTCTGTGATTAGCGTGATTGACTAAGCCGAAACCAATGATTAAGCGATGATTATTTAAAAAGATAAACAGAATTAAGAAGCGTACATGTCGAAGAATATTTGGAGCCTGGAATCGAAGCTCTCGTCGGTGATCTGCGACCAGTACTCGTAAAGTTCCTCCCGGCCGATCTTCTCCACTCTCAGTCGTCTTCTCCGGCTAAGGGCGTCGAATAACTCGAGCGCAAATTCCTTCGAATCTCGCATTCCTTCAATAAATACATTAATTACCGTCGTTAAATTGTAATTAGGGAGTGATTATAATGAAGAAGAAGGATCAAGGACAGGTTGTTGAGTGGTTTCAACGAACCTATGCATTCGGCAAAATCGCAACGGAAAAGATAACCGTCTTTGGCTAGCTTGTAGAAATTGTTCTGGACTTCGCTCCACGCGTCGACGCCGTTAGCGTTGGTTTTGCCCTTTGAGCTGATGAATTTGAGCCCCCGGAGGGCTTTCTGCGCGCCGGAGCGCGTCCGATCCAGCTGGGCGCGCTGCTTCCGCATAGCACGAGCCGCTAACGCCGATTCCAAGCCGGCGCCGGAGCTCGTCGAAGTCGCGGCGAGGTTTTTGCTCGATGCGTGGCCGTGGCTCCAGGAGAACCGCCGCAGCTCCGCCTTGAGATCCTGCGAGAACTGCCGCGCCTTCGCCTTCGCCTCCGCCTTAAGTTCCTGGGAGAACTGCCGGAGCCGATTCGACGAGCTCCGCCTCATCGTCGGCGACCTCGAAGTGCTCGCCGGCGTCTCCACTCCGATCCCCAGCGCCCCCGCCGTGAGCAGAGTGACGTCATTGCTGTCAATTCCGCTCCCGGTAGCCGCCGCCGCCGGCTCCACGCTCCGCACGATGATAGTGTCGTCGTCCTGTAGATCGAGCGTGACCTCCACGAACTCCTCCGCCACCGCCGCGGATGACGACGTCGACGCGGCAGGCGACAACTCGCAGCTCCCTTCCGACGCCGCAACGGAATCCGATCCCCATCGCCTCTCGTGCTTACCGAATCCCCCTCCTCCTCTCATCTAAACCACTCCTAACTACACTTCCACCAGAAAAACACACCTACAAAAGTGTGGTAGGTGGAAATGAAAACACGCGTCCGGAGAAGACACGATATACGGTGGTGGAATTGGAGTGGAAGTGACAGGGAATTTCAGTGGAGGAAGAAATGGGGACCGATTTCGAAACAAAATGGGGCTGGATTTGATTTGTTCTGACGCTGTTGGGTTTGGTACTTTTTGGTTTTGAAATGATCCAAGCGTTATAATATAAGTATAAAAAATGCGGTTTTGGTCAGAAATTTAAATGGAATTTGGGGAAGGTTTATGGTCGGATCATGTGCAATTAGAGGGCAACAATTCTAAGTTTGTATATACTAGTACTAATTTAAAATATTGTACGTATGGTTGTATTAGTATTATTATACTAGCACGTTAGTGCCCTGCTGCCTTGTGTTCATATACAGTATATATTTCATCCATCTCAAATGAAAATGCACACTTTTTTTATCGACTTTTTATGTTATATTTGATTATCAATCATTTTAGTTGTATGTACAAATGATTTAACAATATTTCACAAGGCGATATTGTTACTTATATACATTAAGAGAAATTTAAGTTTAAATACAACTTGATAAAATTAATAATAAAAAATGTCGTTCCAATTGAAATACAGGGGAGCCATATATTCCTCCTGTCTCTCTTTTAATTATTATCTTTTATCACAATTGATTAATAAAGTTGAATACAAACTTTCATAAATATACAAATTCAAATATTATTGCGTGAGTTGTTATATTTATATTTTAAAAATATTTATTTTGTACACTTTATTAAACTTATTTAAAGATTTAAAAATGTTAAATGGTTTAAAAGTATACTGAGGGAGCACTCGTGGTGTTGTTGTCACCATGTAAATAATTAGTGTTTTTCTAATTTGAGTAAAGATGAAATTCCTCACATTTCATACACCGTGGTTCTAGCATCACAAATTAGTGAGGAGATTCTTTTTTTTTAAAAAAAAATTATAAGGAGATAAATCACGGTTATTGATCACTTTTCTTCTTGCTAGGGAAGATGATTTAAATAGCATGATGAAATGCGCCTAAATCATGTCACATTAATGATACCAGGCGGGAGCTAGGTCAGGAACTCCATTATCGTGATTGTTGTTTTCTCTTAAGTTGATTAGAATTAGAAATAATATATTCATGTTGATTTGCTTTTTTTTTTTTTTCCTTTTTAGGGAGAGGAGGATTACATGGTTCATACTTTCTCGGCCTCAGTTCAACTTCAATGAATCTTTCTTGCTATCAAATTAATTAGAAACAATTTAATCATGTTTTGAATCGTTGCACAAGTAATATACTTATTGTTTGTACACCCTCTGTTTCTATATTTGTGATACACTTACCTTATTGAGATTTTTTAAATGACACACTTTCCATTTTTGGCAGGATTCCTTCAATCGCATCCGCTCATTCTACTTTATACTTTCTACATTCATTTTCAGCCACTCGTTTTCTTCACATAAATCCAAGAGTCTAAATCTTTCTCTCTCTCTTTTTTTTTTTGAAAAATCCAAGAGTCTAAATCTAGTGTGTCACTCTTAGTGAAATGGAGGGAGTAGGTTAGGGCGGAACCAAAAAAAATTGTATGAGTATATGTGGAGATGAAAGGTTAATTATATTATGACAAGTGTCACTGCTACAAATGAGAGCTATCATAACATTTTTCTTGCAACACTTATTAAAATGTTATAATAGCTTGTAAAGTGTTACTCCCTCCATCCCAGTTGTATTTGCACTTCCACTTTTTTGACATTATTCTCTGAATTTTTAAAAAATTATAAATTAAACCACCTATGAGGTGGGGTGGGGGGAGTTCATTTCATTGGTACCCAAACCACTTCAAAATATAATCAGCAGAATACATTTTCAGACATTATGAGGAGAAAAATATACACTACAAAAAAAAACTTCCAGTTGTGACGCTTTTTTTGAAACATCCGTGATACTTAAAAGCGTCGCTAAAATTATTAGTGACGCCTTGTGAAGTGCATCTATTTAGCGTGTCACTAAA
>JAULKM010000009.1:1639470-1649994 GCA_032355605.1 Rubia tinctorum
ACAAAGAGTGATTGATCTTGCTGAGTACAGGAAGACACTCTACGACTATTTAGTCACTAAAATGAATGATATAGCACTAAACTTGGCTGCGCTCATTGGTGAAGTTGTTGGGTCTCGCTTGATATCTCATGCTGGTAGTCTTATAAACCTGGCTAAATGTCCTTCTTCTACTCTTCAGATCCTTGGTGCTGAAAAGGCGTTCAGTTATTCAATGGTGCACTACGAGTTTCTTGGTTATGATGCAGTGCCTTATAGTTTCTGAAATACTTCATAGCTCTTACAAATGTATGCTTTTTGGTGGTTCCTACTTTCAGTCTTTGAAAACAAAAGGAAACACCCCGAAGTATGGTCTTATTATATTCCACTCATCTTTCATTAGCTGAGCATCTGCAAGGAATAAGGGTCGGCTGGCTCGTTACCCTGCAAACAAATGCTCTATTGCTTCCCGCATTGATTGTTTTATGGGTAAGTCTTGAAAGCATGTTATGCACCGGTAGTATTCCATCTAGGTTTCATGGGACTCGATGATTTATCAATTGTGGCATTTCTCTGGTTTATGTAGAGAAGAGCACCAACGCCTTTGGGGAGAAGCTTTGTGAACAAGTTGAAGAACGCCTAGACTTCTTTGACAAGGGAGTTGCACCGAAGAAAAATATTGATGCCATGAAGGCTGCTGTTGAAGATTCCCTAAAAGACGGTGAGTCAGTGCCCAATCTGGATTCAGCTGGGTATTTTCACTGAAAAGTGTTAACCAGTTATTACCTGATGATTACTATTAGATTGAATCTTTACTTACTCATCATCTCTTTATTTCTTGCAGACTCAGAGATGGATGTAGACGAGCCTTCAGTGAAGAAGAGCAAGAAAAAGAAATCCAAAAATGAAGAAGAGGGAGCAATGGAAGTTGATACAAAAGGCAATGCTCCGGAAGAAGAACCAAAAACAGAGAAGAAGGACCAGAGGAAGAGCGAGGAGATTCAGGCTTGAAGACAAACTTGGTTTTGGATTTTGGCGGCAAAGAGGATTTGGAGGGAAATGTAACCGACTTGGTTTGATCACAACGGTTCTGTTTTGTTTTTGTTTCAAGTACACTTGTAATTACTATATTAGCCTTTCTTTTTGCTGTTTTTACAGAGTATAATTAATGTAGCAGCATCTTTTACCTTTCTCTTGTAACAAACTATGGATCAATTTTCTGCTCTGAGTGAATTGGTTCTCAAAACACCTTTCCCTTCTGAATCTATTTTACCCATAATCCATACATCTTCATCTCCGAACTTAATTTCAAGGCTGAAGATAACGGCGCTGTAGCAGGTGATGACGGAACCACGAAAAATATGAAGATTAAGGATGCAAACGGTGAGACTCTTGCACCTGCTGCTTATGAAAGTACAAAGAAAAAGAAGAAATCTAGGACCGAAGATGATGAGTAACTCTTGATCATGTTCTTCGGTGTCTGCGTTGTATCTATCTCTAATTATGAAATAATTGTATAATGTTCTTCGCGAAAAAAAAGCTTATGAAAAAATATTAAAAGTTTTAGTTGAAACATCAAATACCCCGTGCTTTGCGCATATTTGAGGAAAAAAATTGATTCGCAAATTTCTCCGACTTGAATTCTTGATCCGCGAGATTCTTACGATCGAAATTATTAATTTCCCAATTTTTTATGTCCAACACCTCCCATTTCCCAAGAAATGGTATTTGCACCCAGATCCTTCTTTCTCTCTCAAACTTTCTCAAATTATATTTGAAACCACATATTTAATTAAACTCCATACTATTGTACATCAATCCTTGGTATCACTATGAGGCGATCTCACACAAAACTTTGTCTAGACATTAATATAAGGAAAACAGTGTCGTGTGGCTCTTGTGTTTTAAAGAAATGAAGAAAACCAAACTGTCATCTTCTTCGTTTATACTCCGATGACTCTGCAAAGACAAAGTTTTGTGCGAGACCCTCACAGTGAGATCAAAAATTAATGTGCAGTATTATCAAATTTAATTAGAGATGGATTCCAAATATGTTTTAAGAAAGTTTGGGAGAGAAAGAAGAGATTTGGTTGCAAAATCCCTTTTTTGGCGGTGATGGGCATAAGAATTAATGATTCCAAGTCATAACTATCTCGCGGGATAAGAATCCGGGTCAAGTAATTGGGGAATTAGCTTGTTGTGTATTTTTTAATGTTTTATTTGTTGCTTAACTATTTCGATTTTAATGTGTATTTTAGAATTTTTATTTGATGTTTATATTTTGTTTTTTCACTTGATATTTTACTATTTTATTTTATATGTATAGTGTTTTATTTGATGTTTAACTATTTCATTTATGTGTATTTTTAGTATATTGTAGCATATTTATTTTTTCACTTCATTGCAAATTATACATGCATGCTCATTTCAGCCCAAAACTTTCTCAATCAATGAAAACAAATCTAGCCATCATAAGAGTGAAAAATCTACTCAAAACTGACTGTAAACATTAATAGTTGGTGCTATTTTTTTTTTCATATTTTCTTCTTTTTCATTTTCCTTCTTTTTCCCCAGTTTTTCTCTTTTCTTTTCATGGGACATCAGCCCCTTTTTATGTGTTTTCCAACACCAAATCACTTTGTTTCCTTATCATTCCTCTGCTCTTCAAAAATCGGTACCACACGATCAATCTATACATCAAAATCAAGGTATTGACTAAGTTTTTAAAGGCCAACAACATCAAATAATCTGAGAAATCTAATATAATCACAAGCATGCATATATATGAGACAAAATAAAAGATGAAAATAGGTTTTGGCTTCTTTTTAATGTGGCTCAAACAAAGAAAATGTCAAGGCTTCAAAGGGGTAACCATGGGTGATATAAGGTAGGCAATATAAGTTGTGGGGTTAAATCCTAATGTTTTTCATCATTTTCACAACAAATAATTCAAGTAATGTCAATATCTCTCACAAAAAATATTGATGTAGAGACTGCTCTACTTTAGTTCAAACCTCACTTTACACGTAAAATGTTCCATTACTTGTCTTTTTTCATCATCTCAAGTCTCATTTAGGCCAATTTACACCAATTATTTTGGACTCATTTACCAAGTATTTTTAGAAGTGTATCAAGTAGCCAAATATGTCACACAAGAGGTTTATTACTAGCAAGTTCAGTCCATCACAGAACAATAATATCAAGAATAATATGCTGAATTTGACTCAACTCAAAACAAAAATATTTTGTATTTTTTAAATAAAAGGACACTAACATAAAAACACATAAATCATCTCACACTCAAATCTTGCTTACCCTCAAGCAAACTTAGTAAAATGTAAAGAGGACTCGAACAAACATCAACTAAAAATAACAAAAAAAATATGAAAAGAAACTAAAAAAAAACCAAGGGAACTTATTGAGAGGGGTCAACCACAGTCTGAAGGGCTAGGAGGATTAGCTAATTCTGCTCCATAATTTTTTTCATCTTTTGGTGGAGGCTTTTGAGGTCCTCATTGATGGAAACAAGTGAGATGAAACCTGCAGGAGTAGAAGAGCTCGAGCTAGGATTGCTTGGCGGAGAAAACTGAGGGCAATTGTCAGCATCAAAATATACCAAAATTGACTCTTTCATAGCAAGAAGATCAAAGAGAGCAGGGGCTTTCACTCAAGTCAAATGAGGAAAATCATCAAAAATCACATTTTTTTAAAGAGAACATGGCAAGAACATTACACAAAGTGGCATGGCGAGTAGTATGAGCAGCAATATCAACTAATGAATCAGCCAACCAGTACCCTAAATTCAATTTTTTATTGGTGTCCATACACCACAAAACGAATAAGGTTGGTTAGCTCACCTTAGCCCAAGAAGTGGTCCTACCAAAAATATTCCTCACAAGAATAATATGACAAAAACGCACATTCAAATGATAACACGTTATTTTGTTTAGGTTTGAAGTTAATGGTTTCATAGAAGACATTGTTATCATTCCAAATTTGAAATCTAATCTTATCCTTATCTAAATAAGGGATAAGAATCATAATCTAATCAAATCTCCAAAAATATATCCATGCATATCTCTTAAAATCTAATAAAATCTGCCCAAATATATCTCAAAATTAGTTTCAAAATATTTCCCAAATCCATTCCACGCCTTGCACACTTTGGACTCTTTCTACGCAGATTTGACTGTGTTCTTTTTGAAATAGCTATCAAATCCTCCTCATTTTCCTCCAAATTCCTCTCAAGCCCATAAATCTGTAATTTGAAAAAAATAATACACCTAAGGTGCACATTAATCCAATAAAATCACAATAAACCCCATAAAATAAACAACATAATTTAAACACATCACACGTTTGAAATGAAAATGTACACTAGCCCCGATACATTCAATCTACAACAGCTGCTAGAAACCCAAGAATCGGCAATGCATTTGATGCTGGTACTAGCAACCCAAGAACCGTTAGTACATTCCATACCGCCCCGGTGCTATCTCTATACCCGTGTTGAAGAGTTATAAGCACCCGATCTTAAATATCCAACCGGTGCGTAAAAATACATCTGTTTAGAAGAATAGGCACAGTAGCGATCACGCTACCGTGGTTACAAACGGATTAGAATGTCCATTACAAACTCAGCACCAGTATTGTTCTTTACTGGTGCTCATTTTAAACTGCACGGTTACTAGATTTTATGCAACGGTAAAATACGTCGGTGCTGCTATCATTTCAATACCGGTAGAAGTTACCGGTACCGCAATACTATGTTCAAGCATCGTTTTACTTAAACACCGGTATTCTAAGGGACCAAATAACCGGTGCCTATGAGGCGAATTACCGGTGCATATGTACCCCCTCTGCAATAGTGGGTGTAAAAAAGTGAATCTTGGGAATGGTTGAACCGCCGTTATTAATATAATTTGACCATCATACAACATTTATTACATTTAGAAAAAAAGGAGGTTTTGACTTTTTAACCTCAATAAATGGTGATTTCAATGTGTACGTAACGATGCCATTGATGGACATTTTTGCACTAGTATCACTTTATAACAGTCTCATACTTTTTTCTCAATGTAGTAGTGGCTAGATTTTTCTTCCTTAATAATATTTTCCGGTTAAGTTTACTAGAAACATATACTCCATTTGTCTACGTGTAAGTTTTCTACTTTCTATTTTGGATAGAATATTGAATAACATATTTATTTTTTTCACTTGATTACAAAATATACATGCAGGCTCATTTCAGCCCAAAACTTTCTCAATCAATGAAAACAAATCAAGCCATCATAAGAGAGAAAAATCTGCTCAAAACTAAATGTAAACATTAAGTGTTGGGGTTGGATTTTTTTTTCATTTTTTCTTCTTTTGTTTTTTCTAGTTTTTCTCTTTTTTTCTGGGATATCAGCCCCCCTTTTTTAATGTGTTTTCAACACCGAATCACTTTATTTCCTTATCATTCTACTAATCTTCAAAAATCAGTACCACATGGTCAATCTATACATCAAAATCAAGGTAGTAACTGAGTTTTTAAAGGCCAACAACAGCAAATAATATGAGAAATCTGATATAATCACAAGCATGCACATATATATATGAGACAAAAGAAGAGATGAAAACAGGATTTGGCTTCATTTTAATGTGGCTCAAACAAAGAAAAGGTCAAATATGCTATTCAATTTTTCACACAAATATGCTATTCAATATTTCACACAAATATGCTATTCAATATTTCACACAAATATGCTATTCAATTCTACACAAGTTACATGAACACAAGAAAATTGGCTCGGAGTCTCGGACAATTGAAAAATATGCTATTCAATTCCTCTTCCTCGCATACCTTGATTTAGCTCGGACGCGGTCGCTAGATGAGGTCGGAGGGTCGGAGAGTCAGAGACGTGGGCAAAAAGATGGCGACGCCCTCGTCGGCTTGGCGGATGGTTGGCAGACAGCGTGATTTACTTTCCCCTGAGTCTGAGAGATTCAAGCGGCGAATGGTTTGCAACTCGAATGGTAGGTTTCGAAGTCTGATTTTTTGATCTGGTTTCTCTAAATGGTAGGTTTGCATTTAGGTTTGTGATCTGATTTACGTTGGAATTTGGGATAAATGGGCTTTTTTTGCCTTTAAGTTAACAAAATGACATTGTTTTACTTATGACAAAACAACATCATTCCGTTTAGTGAGAAAACAAACAAAAAAAAGAAAATCAGATAGGGAACTGTCATTTTCTTTGGGTCTCGCTGGAAGGGAGCACTGCAACTTCAAGGGGGGGAATCCATGGATTCCGATGGCACCTAGGGTTGAATTTCGGGCCACCAGATCCTAGGGGTGGGGCCAGCCGCCCCCTGGTTCCGCCCCTGCCTGTGACATTCATGGAGTAGATCCCATCAACATTTATAATAAAAAATTTATAGGATAAACAGACCTATCATCATGTATTGATCTAGCAATGTCACTTGATCTCATTAACGTTTATTAGCAATGAATACTTGAACTGATAATAATGAAGAAAAATATCACATATTGGCTTTTATGTACCTTAAGCAGTGCATGCTTGGACTGATAATAATTAAGAGAGAGATCACATATTGGCTTTTATGTACCTTAGGAAAAGCCTTTCCCAATTTATGTATCCTGTGTGATAAAGATTTTTCTCTGTTGCCATCCTAGTGCCTTGGCTCTGTCAGTCAATAGGAATATGGTAGAGCCCAGTTTCTTAAGCTCTGCATACAACCTTAAACTTGCAGACAAAGCGGGGGCCTCAACCGTATCAACCCTGGCAGGAAGTGAAGATGGAGAAAAAGGAATGGAGATAGGGCAGTAAAAGAATCCATTGATTTTGCTAAGAAAATCAGCACAAACCATAGTCTTGAAAGAGCATCTCAATTAATGATGTAATGTTACAGATCGACAAAATCACAAAGCCAAGCAGATTCTCAAAATTAAATAAAAGAGCATGATACGAATAATACATTCTGAAACATAAAATACAAAAACTCGACTAACTGTACAACGAGAGAGAAAGAATTACCATCTTTGAGAGCTTTGACACATTTGTGGGAGATTTCAAACTGGAATATAGGTGAGGAAGAAGTGAAGAAAGGCTAAACTTGAACATACATGGCTTGATTGAAGTACAAAAGAAGGAAAACGTGATTGGAAAATGTTGAAAACGACGTCGTTTCTGTAAAGAAGGGGGTGTCAAAATGACCATGAATATCCCGGTTGATAGAAAATGCAAACAATCCTTATTATATGGTGTTTGCGATTATTTAGACACACATATTCGGCCAAGAAAAGCAACAATACTCTATGTTTAAATGGTGCATTCCAGATAGATTATAGTGGTGCCATTTTGACTTGTACACAGGGGAGGAACTATGAGCGATTAAGGATTTTCATGTATTGTTTCAGAAGATTTATTTTGAAATTAGTCGATTTTCCACTTCTAGTATTTCAAATCTTGGGACATTGAAAATTTAGATTTTAATGGTAGTTTTATTTCAAAATTCAACAGATTAATTTTTAATTAAATATTTTTAGAAGAAAATTTTGCAGAGGAGTATGTCTCCTGCGAGACAGTCTCATGGTAAGACCAATGGAAAAATACAAAATTATATATATAGGGGTAGGTTCAGGTGAGAACACCCCTTTAATGTGAGAACTCCCATTTATTTTATATATTTTTTTAATAAACCACCGATTGGTGTGTGTGTGTGGGGGGGGGGGGTGTTTATAAGGCTCCCCAAACCTGTTCCCCGATTGTTCAAAGTACAAAATTCCTAGTCTAATAAGTGAACTGCAGTCGCACTTCTAAGGCAAAACCGACCATCATAGCAGTACGTTTTATCGACTATATTTCTACCTCCCGGATCTCCACCCCCATGTGAATCCAAGGGTAGCCTAATAATCAATAGATATATTACAAATAAGCAGTATGGCTATGCCAAGCTCCTGCCCAATCAAATACGACTCCTAGACTCTGATATTGACAATCCCCAGTCTGTCTCCTGTTATTGCCGCTTTTGTTTCACCATTGAGATCGTTCCAGGTCCATGATCTTGTGCTCGTAATACCTGCAGCTTCTGCCATCTTTGCCAAGGCATGAGCCGCCATGTTCTTCTCCCGGTAGACACGTGTTACTGAGATATTGCCCTGTAGGAGTAGCTTTTGCATCTTCCATAGTTTAGTTGTCAGTCTCCATGGCCAAGGAGATCCCCGGTTGATATAATTGCATAAATGTAGACAATAAGTTTGTAGAGTTAGTGGTATAAAATGCTGCTAGATACAAATTTCAACCCCCACAATAGCAGCAAGAATTTCTACCTCAAGAGCATCTGTTTTTCCTGCTAAGTTTTCCCCTCCAGTATAGATGTCTCTTCCTTCCACATTTCGAATTATGATCCCAGCTTTTGGTTCAGTGAAGGATCTGTAAGTTGCATCTGTGTTTACAATGTATCCCTTATCTGATGGTTTCCATTTAATTACCTTAATGATCTTTATCCTAGGGATTTTGTACACAGGTAAGAAACCATTTGCATCAAGTAAATCATAATCATGATATCTCTTCTGAGGGTTGATTGTGAATGTATCTACCAATAGCCTATTTAAATCGGCCTTCATTCTAGTTAGGCAAGGTTTATTATTGTCATATATGTAAGAGAATCTTGCTTTCCAAATTATGAAACATATAAATGTAGGAATAAGATTGAAGAACTTCTTTTTTGTTTCAGATGCATGATTGAAATACTAGAACCATGATAGTTTATCAAAGATCATATGTATATCAGGGTTTTGGATATCAAGCGGTTGGTAGGCATATGACCATAGGCTAGCAGTCAGTGGACAAAGATTAAACAGATGATTCATGGTTTCCACATTCTGCAAGCATAAAGAGTATCTAGATATATTCACAATCCCTATTTTACACAAAATATCATCCAAAGGAAACATGTTGTTCACTAATCTCCAGCAGAATACAACACATTTCCTAGGAAGTAACTTGTTACATACCTTGTTTAGGGAGGGTGCTTGTAATCTCCTATTCCTTAGCAGTTCATATGCAGAGGAGACATAGAACTTGATCATGTAAGTCAGTGAAGGTAATAGGTTGCATGATAAATGAGCACACCAAATTGTCTAGTCCCAGAGAAAGGTCATTTATGATTTGGTTCATTTGCATGCTGAATTCCTTCACAGTTATGTAGGGGAGGGGGATATCTATTTCAGCAGTCCATAAATCTATAAGGCACCCAAATTGTGTCCAATTTGTAGTCCAGAATTTGCAGGTGCCTATACCAATAAGAACAAAAGTGTTTTCTATAGCAGTTTGAGCTACTGTTAAAGTTCTCCTCCAGGGGTCTGAAGTCCTGGTTGATTTAGGCATTGACCACATCATAGTTGACCACAAACCTGAGCCTATCTGAAGTTTTCACCATAGTTTTAGGGAGAAACTATCTATAACCGTGAAGAAATCCCGCAGGTGAAGTCCATTTTCTGAAAAGGGGTAGGCCAGCCTCTCCCATCCTCTCCAGTGTCTCTTATTGGTACCATCCCCATTTTCCACCATATAAATTCATACATAGTTGTTCTATGTTATGTATGAAAGATGTTGTGGGTGCCATAACACACCAAGTGTGTTGTGGAATGGTCGCAAGCACATGTTTAACTAAGGTTACTCTACCAGCTTGATTGAGTGTCTTTGTATTCCAGTTGGTTATTTTTGCATTCATTAAGCTTCCTACCCTTAAAGATGTTTACTCCCCGGTACTGAAAAGGAAAGGTCCCCTGGGACATGTTGGTAACATTGCAGATCATATCTCTAGTGGCCATACTTGTTTTATTTCCCACAAAGAAGGCACTCTTAGCATAATTTACCCTCTGACCAGTAGCCTTCTCATAAATAGATAGTAATTGTATTAAATTTGTGAGAGACTTCTTTGTTTCCTTTAGTAATATGATAGTATCATCAGCATAAGACAAGTGAGAGATTGCAGCTGTACCTGGGATATAGAAAAGTTCCAGTAGGTAATTTCTGAACATGCACTTGAGTCCTTTGTTGAGAACCTCAGTGATGAGGTTGAAAAGAGTAGGTGATAAGGGGTCTCCTTGCTTGAGACCCCTGGATGCCTTTAAGAAGCCATTAGGAACACCATTGATCAAGACAGAAAAATGTGCTGCAGAGATATTAGACAAAATGATTATGACAAAATGTCTATGGAACCCCATTTTTAGCATGAGTGAATTTATAATCATCCCGGAAACCCTATCAAAGGCTTTGGACATGTCAATATTTGCTATGAGGTTTAGAGATTGATTTCTCTTGTCTAATAGTCTAACCATCTCTTGCATGATGAGTATGTTATCTGAAATCTCCCTACCTGGAATGAATGCACTTTGTTCCACAGATATACACTTATCTAAGACCTTAGCTACTCTGTCAACTAGGATCTTGGAGCATATTTTGTTACTAAAATTTGACAATGAGATAGGTCTATAATCAGCCAGGGAAGTTGGAGTGGCTGTTTTAGGTATGAGACAAA
>JAULKM010000009.1:1650094-1667657 GCA_032355605.1 Rubia tinctorum
CTGAGTACAGGAAGACACTCTACGACTATTTAGTCACTAAAATGAATGATATAGCACCAAACTTGGCTGCGCTCATTGGTGAAGTTGTTGGGGCTCGCTTGATATCTCATGCTGGTAGTCTTACAAACCTGGCAAAATGTCCTTCTTCTACTCTTCAGATCCTTGGTGCTGAAAAGGCACTGTTCAGGTATTCAATGGTGTATCACGGTAGTTTATTGGTTATGATGCAGTTCATAATAAGGCTTTCTTCTTTTGTAATTTTTGAAATACCTCATATGCTGGACAGTAGATTGCGAGCCCTTTATCTCTTACAGATATATGCTTTTTTGTGGTTCCTACTTTCAGGGCTTTGAAAACTAAAGGAAACACTCCGAAGTATGGTCTTATATTCCACTCATCTTTCATTGGCCGAGCATCCGCTAAGAATAAAGGACGGATGGCTCGTTATCTTGCAAACAAATGCTCTATTGCTTCCCGCATTGATTGTTTTCTGGGTAAGTATTGAAAGCATGTTATGCACATGTAGTATTCCATCTAGGTTTCATGGGACCTGCTGATTTATCAATCGTGGCATTTCTCTGGTTTATGTAGAGAAGAGCACCAACGCCTTTGGGGAGAAACTTCGTGAACAAGTTGAAGAACGCCTAGACTTCTATGACAAGGGAGTTGCACCTAAGAAAAATATTGATGCCATGAAGGCTGCTGTTGAAAATTCCCTAAAAGGCGGTGAGTCGGTGCCCAGTTTTGATTCAGCTGTGTATTTTCACTGAAAAGTGTTTACTAGTTATTACTTGATGATTACTAATAGAATGGGTCTTTCCTTACTCATCATCTTTTTATCTCTTGCAGACTCAGAGATGGATGTAGATGAGCCTTCAGTGAAGAAGAGCAAGAAAAAGAAATCGAAAAATGAAGAAGAGGGAGCAATGGAAGTTGATACAAATGGCGATGCTCTGGAAGAACAACCAAAAACAGAGAAGAAGAAAAAGAAGAAGGACAAGAGGAAGAGCGAGGAGATTCAGGCTGAAGATAACGGCGCTGTCACAGGTCATGACGGAACCACAAAAAAGAAGAAGAAGAAGAGTAAGGATGCAAACGGCGAGACTCCTGCACCTGCTGCTAGTGAAGGTAAAAAGAAAAAGAAGAAATCTAGGAGCGAAGGTGATGATTAACTCGCGATCATGTTCTTTGGTATCTGCGTTGTATCTATCTTAGTAGAAGATTGATGCCTTTTCTAGTTGCAGGCTTAGTAGAATGTTTGGTTGAATTTGTATTGTCAGAATGAAACGTATGATCCAAACTGTTTCGATTCTAAATTGCTGGTGAAATTAATTTTGCTGTTGAGTGACCAAAACTGTTTGTCTAATGCTGGGGAAGTTCAAATTATTCAACAGGGGCCTCACTTGTTCAAAGTTCAAATATATGGGCTTGATCATCTTATTATAAAGTGGTAATAAATGCATTTTTATAAGGAGTGAGCTTTTCTAAAAAATATATTTTTTAATGATGGTGCTGATAAAGAGTGGGTCACAGCTCACAAGTATATTTATTTGACTATTTTTTTTGTAAGTGCTAGTTTAACTTTGTTTACTTGATAATACCTATTAACAGAAATGATTAATACAACATAACTTATAATTTTAATAAATAATAAAATTTTATGATATTTATATGAGAATTGTGTACTATGAAATTTTTATAATAACTTTATAAATATTATAATATATTTTTATTTTAAAAAATTTAACACAATCTATGTTGATATTTAGTAATTAATTATTTTATATTTAAACAAAAACAATATGGAGTATATGAATTTTATATAGAATAATCTTAATTTTTTTTTATAGAATATGAAATATATGTTGATGTTGATAATGAATCAATAATTATTACATTAAAGTTATAAAATCACGTGTATGGTAAGACAAAATCTTGGGAAAAATCGTCTTTCCATAGCCTTATGGAAAGACAGAGTTTAATTACAATAATAAAAGGTAAAAGGTCTTAGTTGCAATAGTAAAATTTTATTATGCAACATGTAGTAAATATAAAATTTATAACTCAATCCATGCAACCTGAATTTTTTTTCTTGATTTCTTCTAATTTACACTTTAAACATTGGTCTTTTCATGACTCGTGGAAAGACCGTCTTTCAAGAGACGGGCTCGTATTGTAAAAGTAATAAATAGCATAAATTCTCTTATAAATAAAGGTATAAGATAACATATAAAAATACTAAATATAATTTTAAAATTATGTTATTTAATTGTAAACGTTTAGTGTATAATATAAGTATTACTACGTATAAGTAAAATAAATGAATAAATAGTTTAACTATTTTTTGAACAATTAATTGAAAAAAGATAAATATTTGTTAGCATTCAGTGTTAAAAAGCAATTGCTAAGACAATAATAATGATTCAAATTTTTATTAGAAATAAATAAACTCTCAAATTCAAGAATATCGATGAAAATTTGTTGCAAATAAAGTCTACTTTAAAATCATAATAATATTTGGAAGGTTTAAAAATTACATAATTTTAATCTTGGAATAATCATTTTAAAAAATCATAATAATTAAAATCTGTAAACAAAATTATGTTATTATATGGTAATCACGTGAATCCTTATTATTATCTCATTAAACATAAAAATAATTAATTTTGTAAAAAAATTAAAAGTCAAGATCCCAAATAAAATTGAAGAAGGAGCAATACCTTTGAATCAAAGGAGTCTTTTGGAAATCCTTTATTCACTTTTAAAAAATTGAACTATGTCACCCAAAACTACAAGCATCAACTTGTATCACATAAAAATCATCGAGAAAAGGAAAACATCAACATGAGAGGGAAAAAAAAGAAAAAAATATCAACCCATATAACCAAAAAAAAACTACAAAAAATCGACTCATATCAACTCAAATTCATCCAAAAATGAAAAACATCAATAAGAGAAAAAAATCAACAAAATCAAAAAAAAACTACAGTACCTCAAGAGTATAAATTATTCACTCAAAAATCATAAAACGCCAACAATTTTTGTAAAAAAATTTACAAATATCAACACATATCACCAAAAAGTTACAAACATCAACTCCTAATACCTGAATCTCATTCGAAAAATGAAAAGCATCAGTATCAGAAAAATAACACTACAAACATCAACTCTTATTGCCAAAATCTCAACCAGAAAATGAAAAATATCAAATGAGAAAATTAAAAAACTGCAAATATCAATCTGTATCAACAAAAAAAGGACAAAACATCAACTCATATGAATTAAGCTTCACACGAATATTGAAAAACATCAACATAAGAGAAAAAAAGCTACAAACATTAGCAAAAAGTTACAGTACCTCAAAAATAAAAACATCTTTTAAAAAAGAATCTGGTGGGATTTGAACTCAGGTCACTAACCTCAAAGCACAGAGTAATAACCACTATAACAAAGAAAATTATTGAATACACACTCAATAAAATAATATTAAACCTCAACATATACATCAAGAACATAAAATCTTATAAATAAAGGTCACACAGAGATTTGAACTCAAGACCTCAACCTCAAGAGCAAAAGTGCTAACCACTGGACCAAACAACCTTTGCTGATGGTAAACTTAGTCAAATAAATATTTAACCTCAGCATGTATATCAAGAACATAAATTCTTCAAAATAAAACCTCTAGCAAGAAGTTTCGAACTCCAGACCTCAAGCAACAACATTCAATGTCCTAATCACTGAACTGAAGAAGCTTTAGTGCCAATAGACTCAGTCAAGAAACATAAAATCTTATTTTATTACTATTGGAAAAAAAAAGACAAAATTAAACCTCACCATTGTTGTCTACGTCGTCGTCAGCCACTCAGGTCGCACAAGAATCACGCACCTCCTCTTCGACGTCATTCAAGCATATGCATCTCACGCGCCTTCTTCTTCTAGCGCGTGCATCTCTAACAAATCTGCCTCCTCCACCATGACTTCCTCCGTCGGGCGCTTCCGCCGTCGACTCAGCCAGGAGCCTCCGAAGTCGACTCTGCCAGATGCCTCCGGTCGCAGCTCCGTCGCTGCTCTGATTGCAGCTCCTCCGTCACTACGGTTGCAACGTAGATCAAAGTGGAGCTCGTCATCGTTTTCATCACAGTGGAGCTCGTCATCGGTTCCATCATAGCGTCACCGGGAACGTCACTGTCGTAGTGGAGCTGTCAACGCAGAGGAATTGCAGAGGAATTTCAATGGAATTTAGAGGTGCGAATCGTGGAGGAATTGCAGAGGAATCCCCAAATCACAAAGGAATTGCAGCGTCAGAGCTAAGGCACAGCGCCGCAGCGATCTAGCTGGAGTCAATTTGATCTCGTTGGCGTCGCATTGATTTTGCCAGTGGAAGAAAAATCGTGGTGGTTGTGCGCGAGATTCCGATGGAGGCGGCGGAAACCGACTGTAATTGTCAGTTGGAGGCAGTTTCCGGCAACAGTTACAGGTTCCGATCAGAGGAGGAGGAAAATGAAAAATGAATATTCTGATATTTTTGTGATATACATAGTATTTTGATAATTGCACAATAGATTTTCAAATTTATTAGCATATTTAAAAAAAACCTCATTCTAAATTAAATTTCTTATAATTGCACAATAAATCCTGCCTAAAGTTTAGTCTGGTTAAAACAAGACTTTGTGAACCCAAAAGAACATTTGTTGGCTGAAAATTGTGTATCTATTATTATAATAGGCAAACAACTCTTGTGATCCTAAACTATATATTATCATTGTTCACTTTTGGTCTTTCATTTTATTTTTTGAATACTCTTGACCTTTGAACTAACAGAAAGTTGTGCCACTTCCTTCTATTCAAACCGATAAGTTTAATTTTTATTGACATTTTGAGGGGCGAAATGTCTTTTTCAATTCAATCCCATGATTATGTGCTATTCAGAAGAATGTCTTCTCGAGACGTGCGTGCAGCGCGTGATAAATCTCAACTTGTATTTCTTTTTCGTCGATGACATCTGAACGGCTCGAGAAGACATCTCAACTCGGATCTCGCACTGCTCAAGAAGATATTTTTTATGCATTGCAAAGAATTATGGGGTTGAATAGGAAAATATATTTGTGTCCCTCGAAATACCAATGAAAGCTTAACTTAGCAGTTTGATTGGACGAAAGGGACACGACTTAATAATTCTATTAGTTCAAGGGGCAAGAGTGTTCAAAAAATAAAACGAAGGTGAACAATAACTATAGTTTATCTGTCACTGAAAACGTTTGCCATCTATATTAGTTATTTACGTTACATAAGATCATATCTGTAAATTAAGATGTTGGCGTTTATAAACAAAATTAGACATGGGATATATAGAATCGTGGCCACCATTAATAATGCCGCACTTTCTCTATGTTTTCTCGTTGAAACGCAGTAGTGCAGCACTTTCTCTGTCTTCACGTTGAAATCCAATGATTTTCTCGTTGAAACGCAATCGTGCCGTCATGCTTTTATCATACGGGAGTCATGGGACTCCGGAAGAGTCGGACAAGATTTTCCATATGGACCATACTCTACGGCTACTCTTCTTATTTTTTTTGAATAATAATGAGTCGATTATACTACTCCCTTCGTACAAGCACAAAATCTTTTTCACGATATTTAAAAAATAAGTTTGACTGACAATATATCTATGTTAGAATAAATCAAGTTGATGATTAAATTTAATTTGTTATGGATTGAGTTGTTGGTTAAATTAGAGTTATACTAGTACTAATCTATCTTTTGTATTCTATTTATTCTCATTTCTCATTAGTAAGACCATATTCATTACGGAAAATTATTCTTTCATGTTATCAGAATAAATTCTGATCCAACCAAAACCATAAATTTTATTTTATTTTTCCAGCCGTCTCTCTCCCCCTTTTCCGGCGGCTAGACCCTCCCCCACCTCCCCTTTTTCCTTTGAAATTTTGGTAGCCTCCGGGGACTGTTACTTTCCCCAGAATAATCAATTTTATTACCCAATTTCTCGACGCTGCTTCCCTCTCAATTTTCCGGCGGTATACCTTTTTTCTCCAGCAAATTGTGGTCTTGATTCCTATTCTCCAGCGAGTTCATTCTTTTAGCGTTCGGGTATTCCTTCTCCGGCAAATTCCAGAAGTAACTCACGGTACTCTTCGGTTCCCTTTTCCGACAAGTTCAGTCTGTCGGCGTTCTCCAACAGCAGTTGCGTCGTCTACCGATTTCCGTCTCCCGATCTCCGGCGTCATCCATTTTCAGTGGCGACAAGGTCTTCGTCGGCATCCTCTTGTTTTCAGCGAAAACAAAGATGGTCATCAGGCGCGTCCTTTCCTTTTGCGTGCTTCGGCTACACGCGCGTTCAGATCCCTCCGTGCATCCTCTTCACGCGCAACAGTTATTTTGGTGCGTCATTCTCAAGAGTTGTCCCACTCTTCAGCGCGTATTCATCACGCGCAGCCTAGTTTTGCTTACTTCCTCCTGTCCTCTAATAATGTCTCACTTTCCATTTTGGGATGCTCTTTTTATTACGTCTCTTTCCATTTTTGGTAAATTGTAGAATTTTTTATCCACACATTTTACTTTTTATACTCCGAGTTCAATTTCTACCACTCCTTTAACTTTTTGGGAAAAAAAGTGTCATTTGAAAGTAAGTCATAAAGAGAGGACCAAAGGGAGTAATTTCTTTGTACCAAGGACACTCAACGACTCAATTTACATAATTTCTCTGTACCCGTGCACACTCACCGGCCCATACTTAGTATTATGCACACTTTGGTGATATTTATAGATTCTAAAATCATGGCTCGAGGTGGATTGTGGATTCTGGCGCCACAAAACATATGGCATCATCCTCCGTTGTTGTTGATCATGTGACACCTTATGATGGTTCTGCATGCGTCTATGTTGTTAATTGTTCTCAACTTCCTATCACTTATGTTGGTGATACTAGAATTTCTAAATCCCTGTCTCTTTATGATATGTTTATTGTGTCTGATATCACTAAAAATTTGCTTTCGATTAGAAAATTAACTCGAGATTTAAATGTTGTTCTCTGCTTTGATGATCGCTCATTTGTTATTTGGCATAAAATCACTAGTGAAACTTTGGGTCATAATGGGATTTATGTTATGGGCTATGACGCGTCTGCTTTGTTGTCTACTATGGAATCAAATAAATTGCCTGCTTCTTTTGAAATCTGGCATGCTAGACATGGTCATGTTCCGCATTCCATTATTTATAGTTTGCGAGTTTCTGGATCTTTATCTGTCTCATCAGTGTTTCCAAAACCTACCATTTGTGATACGTGTGAAAAGGCTAAAGGAAAGCGTTTATCTTTCTACACAAATGATAAACGTGTTGTTAGGGTACTTGATCTAGTTCATTGTGACTTATGGGGGTCATCTCCTATTTTATTTGTTGATGGTTTCTCCTACTATGCTATTTTTCTCGATGACAATTCCTGACTCTCGTGGTTTTACCCACTGCGCTGCAAATCTGGTTTTTGGGATTTTTATCGCCAGTTTGAGGCTTTTGTGGAGAACCAGTTCTCTTCCACCATTAAGGTGCTTCAGAGTGATGGGGAACTGAGTTTGTCAATGGTCACTTACGCTCTAACTTTCAGACCAGGGGCATTCACCATCAGATTTCTAGCCCGTATAATCCTGAGCAGAACGGTCGAGCTGACCGCAAGCACCGCCATATTGCTGAGATAGGCATGTCTATGCTATACCACTCTCATGTATCTCTCTCACTGGCCTCACGCCTTTGCTCCAGCTGCTTATCCCATAAATTGGCTGCCTACTAATGTTCTAGGTGGACGATCACCATATGAAGTTATTAATGGTCGGGTCCCTATATACGCAAACTTCCATGTATTTGGTTGTCATGTGTGCCCTTAGCTTTGTCCTTATGCAACTCACAAACTCGCTCCTCGCAGTTTTCCCTGTGTCTTTCTTGGGTGCAACTCCCAGTCCAAGGGATATCGATGTTTGGATCCTACGTCTGGAAAGATATATGTCACCAGAAATGCTTGGTTTGATGACACTTCATTCCCTTATGCCGATGGTTTTACTTCAATATCTCTATTCTCTCTGGATGTCTCTACGTTTTTAGATCCTGCTAATGCATCAGCTAGTATTCTTGTTTTTTCCTCGGTGGTATCTCCTCCTTCTTGGCTTGTCACTTTGGTTTCCATCCTTCCTGGCTCATCGATGCTATCGTCCTCACCGACTACTGCACCATGTTCTTTCTGCTCTGCTGATTCAGACCATCCAGTGGCCACTCCTAATCATCCTTCTCCGCTTATCTCGTCATCGACCAGCTCACCTGGTTAGCCAACCAGCCCACCTGGTTCACCGATCACCTCACCGACCCCTTCACCAGCTGCGACTGCTCTTCCCACCTCTCCTCCTCGGGCTCACACTCAATGCATGGCCACTCGATCAGTGACTGGAACTATTCAGCGCATAGATTATTCAGATATTGTCGCTCATGGACTTATGGCTACAATGCTTTCTCAGTTTGAACCCACTAATTATCACTCCGCTCTTCAAGATCCGTCTTGGGTTTCTACTATGGATGAGGAGATAGCAGCTCTTCGCGGCCAGCACACATGGAACTTAGTTCCTTGCCCATCGGATGTTAATATTGTTGGCTCCAAATGGATCTACAGGCTGAAGTATCATCCTGATGGCACTGTTGATCGCTACAAGCCTTGCCTTGTCCAACAAGATTTCTCTCAGATCCTAGGTTTTGAATTTGATTACACCTTTAGTATTGTGGTCAAAGCCTCCACTCTTCGAACAGTTCTCGCCATTGCCACAATGCGTTCCAGGCTGCTTCATCAGTTGGATGTTGAGAACACCTTTCTCAATGGCGTCCTCAATGCTCCAGTATATAAGAAGCAACTCGTTGAATACAAGGACCCTGTTCATCCGAATTATGTTTGTCGCTTGCGAAAGGCTATTTATGGTCTTAAACAAGCCAATCGAGCATGGTTTCAGTGTTTCAACACTTATTTGACTCAGCTTGGTTTCCAGTGCAGCTCAACCGACACTTAAATGTTCGTTCTTTTGCGGGGATAATCGTTATTGTATATTCTAGTGTATGTCGACGACATCATTCTTATAGGTAACGATTCGACTCTTCTTCTGCAGTTCATTAATCGGACACATCGGAAGTTTGCAATCAAGGACCTCAGCATCCTCCACTACTTTCTTGGCTTTAAAGTTTCGCTTACTTCATTGGGTTTATTTCTTGGTCAAGCAAAGTATGCTCGAGACATTCTCATTCGTGCAGGAATATCTGATGATGCTCTAGTCTTTACACCATTTGTTCCAGGTTCTCAGTTGCACAATTCGACCAGTCCACCAATTCAGAATCCGACATTGTATCGTTCTCTAGTTGGTACTCTTCAGTACTTGACCATCACTCGTCCTGATTTTCCCTTCTCGTTGAACACTGTCAGCCAGTATCTTCATGACCCTAGAGACGATCATTTTGCTGCTGTTACATAGATTCTGGGATATGTTTGAGGCACAATGCACTTTGGTCTCACTTTTTGGTCTGCAAGTTATCCCGATGTGTTGGGGTATTCTGATGCCGATTTGGCTCGCTGTCTGGAGACTCGCCAATCTACCTAAGGATATGCTATTTTTCTTAGTGGGAGCCTTGTTTCCTGGAGTACCAAGAAACATCCCACAGTTTCTTGTTCCAGCACCGAGTCTGAGTATCGTGCTCTCGCCAACACTGCTTCAGAGGTTGTTTGGCTGACTCATTTGCTCCGAGATCTTCAAGTTCCCATGTCTGATTCTCCAGTGTTGTTATGTGACAACAGTAGCACTATATTCTTGGCTCAGAATCCAGATGCTCACAAGCAGGCGAAGCACATCGACATTGACTATCACTTTGTTCGTGAGTTGGTTGCTTCCGGTAAGTTGTGGGTTGCTCATATTCCTACTTCTCTTCAGATTGCGGACATCTTCACCAAAGAGCTCTCCCGTCCGCTATTTCAGTTCTTTAGATCCAAGTTCTGCGTTGACGAGCATCCGACACTTCGTTTGAGGGGGTATTAGAATAACTCAAGGTTATGAATAGATTAGATTTGTTATGGATTGAGTTGTTGACTAGACTAGAGTTATACTAATACTAGTTTACATTTTGTATTCTATTTATTCTCATCAGTAAGACCATATTCATTACGGAAAATTATTCTTTCAGTTTCACTATGTATAATAACAGTAAATAAAAAGTTGATATTTGAAAATTAATTATTACACTGAATCCAAAATATTACATACAATAATATCATTGTTTATATAAGTGTGTAACTTATGCTGCGACAGAGGGAGTAAGTAAATTCCCAAATGCGCACATAAGGCCCCTCAAATAAAATACAATGAATTTCTGAAACGTTTTTCTTAAGCCGTTTTCAAAATACTTGAGTCTCTGTAGAAAGTCGGTATACTAAATGATAGTTTGGGTAGAATTGGGCTAATTTTGCTGTTTTATTTAACTTGTTTTGTTGAAAGAATAACTGGTACTCTAAATGGCCACTTGTAATGTTCGATATTTAGAAAGAGTTCAAAATATTAAAAAATAAATAAAGAAAGAAAAGTGATGGTTGTCTGATCCTATTTAAATTGTGATTTGAAATGTCAGACACTTAACAATCAACATTTCAAATACTTCCTCCAATCAACTAACGTTAACACACTTACTATTTTGAAGGGAAAAAATTGGCACTCTTTACCTTTTTAATTAAAAAGGCAAATTTTAGATGAATATTATCTATTCATTTTACTTTACATATATTTACTTTACTCTCCACCACTCAATAAACATCTTGTAAATATTTGTGCGTAAAAAAGAGGTGTCACAGTAAAAATGAATAGAGGGAGTATCAATTTACCTGTTTTTAGAATTCAACTCAAAATATAAATTTTTGGTGAATTACTCGTATTTTTCAAATGAAATTAATCCTATAATATAAGCTTTAAGTGTATTTATGAACTTGTAAATAATTATTACACTGTGTAATATGTTGAGAATAGACTAATGCTATTCATAGTAAAAATTTATAGTGAAATTGAATAGTGAATGATGTGCCAATAATTAAAAGACCAAATCATTAATCATTTTCTTCGATATGCAACTAATCATGGATATATTTGTGAGTAAGAATATGAATGGTCAAAAATATGAAAATGAGTTTAGAATAATGAATAGTGAATGATGTGAATTTAATAAAAAAGACCAAATTCGTAATTAACTTTCTTCAATATGCAACTAATCATGGATGTATTAGAGAGTTAGAATAGGAAGCGCCTTTAATGGACATCAATAGGATGGCTTTGTTGGACTTCTTGGCCTAAGTATATATAGTTTAGGATTTCTTTTTCTTAATTCCTTAGGGGTTTTTTTTCAAGAGAAGAGCCGACTCTTTCCTTCCTTAAAATTTTTCCTTCCTTCTATTATCAGAACATAGATCTGCCGCTCCCTCATCACCACCACATGCCGCTCGCTCGTCACCATCACCCGACGCTCCCCCTTCACCACCATTTTGGCCCCACCACTCTCCTCAGCCTTGTCGACACACATCTCCTCCACCTCTCCTCAACTCATCACCATCACACTTGAAAACATTAAGGTCGAGACCTGAAACATCCTCGACGTCAACACCGAACGGATGCAACCTAAAATCCCCTCTGTCACGACCGATTGCTTCCACCACCCGTACGCCTCCACCATCTCCCATTTATCTATTTTGAGCTTAATTTTTTTAGTAGGGTTTGAGTTTTTGAGTTTTTCTGTATTGTATGTTAATGATTATTGAAGTTTGATTTTTGAATTAGATGACTATTGTATCAATTTTGTTTTAGATGATTATTTGTATCAATTATGTTATGGAATCTGCCTTCTTTATGTCTGAGTTGATGATTTGAGGTTGTTATGTTTCACTTGAGTTATAGTTATGCATGTTGTCTTTTACTTCACATGAAGGCTGCCAGAATTCGATATTGGTTTCCGGCAGTTTTTTTTAGAAGCTCCGAAATAGGTTCTGAAACCAGAGAAAACACTTGAAATCTGCCTTATATGGTATGTTAAAACCATGTTTCATGACCCTTCCTACACTAGTGTTTGAAAATTGATTGAATCAACGTAAAATGAATAGATAGTTTTTTTTAAAAAAATCTAACATTTTATATTGGAGTGATGTTACAACTTGATATGGGATTGTCTAATTTACAAATTTACAGTTAAAGATGTGGCATAATGAAAGAATATATATATGAGATGATGAAGTGGTCAATCTCTACTGCTAATCCGTCCAGCAAGCTCGATCTAAACATGTCAAGCGGAGTTCACCCACTCAAGACAGTGGCCCATCCAAAATAGATTAGCGTATTAAACATTAGACTTGATATTTTTCTTCGCAAGTTTCATGCTTTCTTGAAAAATATGTAAAACACACAAAAATGATCTAACTACACTTACCAGATCAACATTAAGGCAACCTAAATTAAAATTAACAGCTCATGTACTAAAATATCCTATCAGTCTCCATTAAATTAAATATCCCTTGCTAGAATAGGAGACTTAACATGGTCCTTTTTTATTGCCAAAAATGTATTTCATTTGGTGTTTTAGAATCATATGAAAGTCTCTCACCCGAACCAGGTTGAAAAGAGAAACTATCCAATCCAACCATAGATATGCTCTGTATCCATGGAAAGGAATCGCCAAAATTCAGTTGTTTAAACTACTTTTGACTAAGATTTCTCGTAACCTACTTTGTAGAACGGATCGGAAGCCAACATAGTTTACTGATACAAGGTCGTCAAAAAACCAATGTTGCCAGAAATTTTCTAATCTAATGCTCATTTTAGAAATATAGTCATCTTCTAAAACATACTTTATATTTAAAATTGGGGAAAAAATAAAATGGAAAAAAAATTAGAAAAAGAGAAAAACTTAACTTTTAAAAAAAAGAAAGACAAGAAAAAATAAAACTAAAAAAGAGCAATATATATATATATATATATATAATTAGGAAAATAAACTCAGCACACCCTGATGATGTTCCATTACTCCTCCAAAAACCATATCGGAAACTAATAGAGATATAATTGATTTATAATCGAGATAAGAAAGAAATACTCTTTCTGATTGGTTTTGTATGTATCTTGTTCCGTATTTGTGCTCGCTATATATATACACACAGCCAAAATTATTTGTGGGTTTTAAATTCTATCATTGTATCAGTCAGGTTTCTCTAAATATTCCTGGCTTTTTACCCATTTTTTTTCCAAAAATGTCCAATTTTTTCCCGATCTTTGGCCCTGTCGATCGACGCTGCTTCCTCCTTACCATTGATCTCCGATCGGATCTTAACGTCATCGCTCCCACGCACCGTTCATGCACCGAAGCGTCTGCATCACGTGCTGCCTCCTTGGTTCGGCGTCGCCACTTCTGTCTGTTGTTGCTGCTGTTTGTTTAAATCCACACACAAAAGTTATAACAGTTATCCACTACAAATCACAAGATTGTCGTGTGGTTAGTGCGGTCAGTAGTCGATGATACAGCTGCATAAAGCTTGTTGATTTTTCTTTTGTGTTTGGTTCGGTTCTTGTTCGTTCCTAATGACGTCCTTATCGGTTCCATCATTGATCAGCTGCATCACCATCAAACTTGATGGTTCCAATTACTCTCACTAGCGTACTCAAGTTACTTCTATTTTACGTTCTATTAAGTTAATTGGTTTTTTGATGGATCTACGTCATGTCCAGCTCCACCAACATATTTAGCCTTTATGGGATCTTCCGACAAGAATTCCGATGATGACGAATCCTCCAAAGTTTCCGCAGAGGTTTACGATTCTTGGATTCAATCAGATCAGCTAACTAAAGCATTGTTTTTTCATCCCTTGCTCCATCTGCGATGTCAGTAGTCGATGGTATGGTGCTACTGCTCAGGTATGATATACTTTGACTACTAAATATCAGTACAGTTTTTGTGCTTATCGTCTTCATTTGTGTGATCACTTTTATGGAATTTGTCAAGATGATCAATCTATTTAGGACTATTACTCTCGCTTTAAGGACATTCTTGATGAATTGTGTGTTTGGGTCACATTCTTACCAATAATGATATTGTTCAGTTATTTTGGCGTGGCTTGAATGACAAGTTCACTCAGTTTTCATCAGCTCCAATTATTATTAATCCTCCACCGGAGCTTTTTACTATTGTGGCTGATGTTGAAGCTTTAGAGTATTCTCTCAAAGCTCGATCGACTTCTGCTTCTGGACCAGTACTTTCTGCTTTTTCTGCCTCTCAACAAGCGTCCGGAAAGCCAGTCGGTGGCAAAGGAGACCGCACAAACTAGTGTGGCAAAGGCGGCTAAGGTTGCGGCCGTGGAAGAAGCGTTGGCCGATCTCCGGCTCCCGACAGCAGCAGTTAACCATCCCAAGGTGCCATGGAGGTGACACTTACGTATTTCATCGTCCCCATTATCTTGCTGAATACTTATAAAAGCTCTCTCACGTATCTCGCAATAACATTGTCAATTCCGCAGATACAGCTCAGCCACAACACTTTTAGCAATATAATGCTGCTTTTGATTAATACATGGACTCTGGAGCTACCAATCACATGAATGCTTCTTCATCCAACTTGGATAGTGTCAATTCTTATAACGGTAATCATCGTGTTTATTTTGGCAGTGGTTCTTCTTTGCATATTCCCACACTAGCAATTCGCAGATTTCTGATTCTCTTACTTTATCTGATGTCTTGGTTGTTCCGAATATTACCAAGAATTTATTATCTATTTCCAAGTTAACCTAGAATCTAAATGTTGTTTGTTTTGATGGAATTTGTTTACCATCCAGAACAAGGTTACCAATGAGATCGTATCCCGAGGATACAGTGAGGGGGGGGGTCTCTACATTTTAGATTATAATGGTGCTAATTTAGTTTCTTTTGTTAATTAAAATAAATTCAAGGCCTTATTTGAGCTATGACATAGTCTTTTAGGACATGTTCCTTTTTCTTTTATTTCAACTTAAAATAGAACTGGTAGTTTGTCAGTTACTATTTTGCTGCCTAAGCCTCATTTATGTTCTTTTATGATATGGCTAAAGGCAAGCGTCTTTATTTTAATGATAATTTAAAATGTGCACCATGAATACCTGATTTAGTTCATTGTGATCTTTGTGAACCCTCACATGTTGTCTCTCACATTGGATACCTTTATTATGCCATTTTTATTAATAATTTCTCTCGTTTTACATGGTTATATCCTTTACGATGAAAGTCTAATTTTGTAGAGACTTACATGCATTTTGAGGATCTTGTTGAGAACCATTTTTCTACCACCATTAAATTATTTCAGAGTGATTTTGGAACCAAGTTTCTGAATCAATGCATGCAATCTCATTTTGCGTCTAAGGGAATTCATCATCAACTTTCTTGTCCTCACACTTCAGAGCAAAATAGTCGCACAGAGAGAAAGCATCGTCATATTACTGAAACAGGTCTGTCAATGCTCTTTCATTTTGGCCTTCATCATTCTTTTTGGTATGATGCATTTTTTACAACAGTCTAAATCATCAACAGACTGAGTTCTCCAATTTTATCTGTTCAGCCTCTGCTCTCAGCTATTTTTTGTACTACTCCTGACTACTCCAATTTTTATCCATTTGGTTGTTGAGTTTTTCCGTATTTAAGGCCCTATGATGCGCATAAATTAGCCCCTCATAGTATGTCCTGTATATTTTTGGTTTACAGTTCACAATACAAAGGTTAACGCTGTTTTGATCCTCTTACAAAGAAAGAGTATATCACTCGCCAAGCTCGATTTGATGAGATGTTTTTTCTAGCTACCTGTACTGGTACTGTCACATATCCACCTTCAATTGATGTTTTTTGCATTTTTGGAACCTTCGCCAGTGCCTTCGGAGGTGTTTGAGCCATCTTCTCCAGCTGAATTACCCATTAGTTACGGAACTAGTTTGCAATCTGTACTGGGAGCTCTGGGTTTATCTGAAAATTGTGTTTGTTTGTCGCATGGTGACCAGAAGCTTTCGTCATCAATACATCCGTCGAACGTGCTGCACGCACCCAGCTCTTTGCCAGTGCGTGTTGCCTACACGCCGCTAGCAACGGCTTTGATGGCTCCCGCAGAGACTTCGTCGCCTGCTACTCAGTCTCTGTCACCCTCGATGCCAGCTTCTCCAGCTCGGTCGTCGCCTCCATCAGACTCGGGCTTCATTCCTGCCTCGGGATATGCGTTATCTCCGATGTTATGTCCCTCTTCTTGCCATCCGATGGCTACTCGATCTTGCACTGGCTCTCTCCGGTGCAAGGATTTTTATGGCTATGATATTTCTAGTTTACTGAGTGCTTTATTTTCTAAAATCGAGCCTCGCAGTCATCGCTCGGCTGTCAAGGATCATGAATGGGTTGTTGCCATTGATTCAGAGATGGATTCTTATCACACTCAGCAGACGTGGGATTTAGTTCCTCATCCATCTAATGAAAATTGTTGTTGGTTCAAAATGGGTTTGTCGTTTAAAGTATAAGGCTAATGGCTCTCTAGACTAGCATCAATCAAGGTTAGTTGCTCAGGGATTTTTACAATTACCTGGTTTTGATTATGAGCATACATTTAGTCCTGTGGAAACGGCATCTACTGTTCGTACTTCTTTATCTATGGCTGTTACTTGAATTGGCTCTTACGACAGCTGGATGTTAATAATGCATTTTCAAATGGAATTCTTGACTCACCGGTTTATACGGAGTAGCCTACTGGATATAAAGACCTGATGCGTCTTGATTTTGTGTGTCGTCTACGCAAGGTCATTAATGAATTGAAGAAATATCTCCGCGCTTGGTTTCAACGTTTTAGCTATTTTTTATTGCCCTGGGTTTTGGATGCAGTTCCTCCAATACATCTCTGTTTGTCTTTTCACAGGGTGTCTCTTTGCTCTACTTGTTTGTTTATGTTGGTGACATCATTCTTACTAGGAATGATGGTTATCTCATTCATAAGTCTATTGATCGAGTTAATCAGGAATTCAAGATTACCGATCTTGGCACTCTACAGTGTTTTTTGGGTTTGAAGGTTGTTCATACTTTCGACGGCTTATTCCTTGGTCATGTCATATATTCGAAGGATATCTTGTTGCGCGCGGGAATGTAGAATTCTGCGCCTGTTACCGTTCCTTTTTTGTGGCTTTTTTCGCAGCTTGTTAGCTCTTTCGATAAGCCTTTTTGGAAATCCCACACTTTATCGGTCTTTGGTTGGTACACTTCAGTATCTGTCGATTACACGTCCCCATTTTTCTTATATTGTGAACACGGGCAGTTAGTGCATGCAGACTCCTAATGATGACCATTTCCAAGTTGTTACCCAATTTTGCGCTATGTGCATGGTACTCTTCACTATGATCTTCAGTTTTGCGCAAATTCGTCCGCTTTATCAATTCTGGGTTATTCAGATGCTGATTGGGCTCATTGCATTGAGACTCGTAGGTCTACATACGGTCATGTCATTTTTCTTG
>JAULKM010000009.1:1682337-1709685 GCA_032355605.1 Rubia tinctorum
ATATGGACTCTAATATCATCATGTGAGATATTGTTAGACTCCTATGTTTACGTAGTTTCAGAATATCAAATTTTAATTTGCCATAATATCAGTAATTAAAGTTATTGATGGTCAAATATGGTCTGAGAAACTTGACCAAAAAATAGGACAAAACTGGTGAGACGGATGTAGTATAATTTACCCTTAAATTTGACTAGACCAACCTAACGTATTTATTTGTGGACAGGAGAGTAAATTAATGACATTATAATGTACTTGGCTCCGGAAAAGCAAAGCACGCATGACATTTTGATGTCATAAATAATTGTGGCATTGTCATAAATAATATATCATTTAGCTGGACTTAATTGTTGACTCATAAGTCCTCAAAATCTCCGATATTAACAATAAAAATAGTAAAATACATACATAAACTTTACATGACTTAGACATCGAGTATACGTATGCGAGAATAATTAATATATCTGCTTATGTGTATAGCTATTATTTTTTAATTTTATTCACCTAGGATGAAGTATTGAGAAAGACCGTCTTTCCATAGGCATATGAAAGACATGTTGAATTAAAATTATAGAAAGGTAAAATGTTTTATTTGCAACATCAAAAGCTTACTACGCAACTGACAATAGTTATAAGTTTATGATCTAATTAATGCAACCTGAAAAATTTATCTTAATTTCTTATACTTTGCAGATTTAACTTTGGTCTTTCCACAACTTATCGAAAAATCGTATTTCAAGAGATGAACTCTTATTTAAATCTTCACTCACGGATTGAGGAGGAGAAAGATGGATATATATATATATGTAAATCTATAGATTTAACCCGCTGGTGGATTAGTTCAAACCTTTTATAAAATTTTCGATCAATCCATTGCTCAATCTGCTCCACTTATATTTTTTAAATCGTCTATTTTACTCATAATTAAATGGATAAAAATTAACCCATTTTACTCGCAAGTTACGATTTCATTTTGCCACCCCTAAATACAGCTCACTTTTTCAAATGCAAATGTTAGTAGACATTTTTCTCAAAAATATTTTACAAAATGATTGATTATTAAATGAAGGATTCAAGAAAAGTTTATGATTCCAAATCTCTACTCTAGCTTTCCAAGAATTAATCAAAGAAAAAAAGAAAAGCTGCTGAATAAATTAAGAATTGATGAGGATATCTAGGAATTTGGACATTTGAAGAGGATATAGCGGCCACCTAATACTAGTCAAAGTCTTTCATAGCTTTGAGTCTCTTGACGTTCACCTGTCCAGAGGCTTCACGATCAAACATTCTTATAAATATACATTTTAAAAAAATGGATCGAATTGACAAATAATATTTATTACAATCCACGTGTTTTCACATGCATGCATGAAAATAGATTTCCAAAATATAAGCTAACTTTATTATACTACGTAAATTCGAAAGTAAGATCGATTATTGGGGATATTCCATGAAAGATGTGAATCGAAATTGGTACAAATTTGTAACTCGTCTCTAGGGAAATGGAAAATCGGTTGTGTTTCTTAAGGCTGTCGACTTAATTATAGAAACGAAATAAAAATAGGTACAGTAATGAATCACGTATGGAATGAATCAATGAAGATAATAGATGAATAAATTAAGTACATTCGGATCAATGGCATGTATTAAATTTAGAGTAAAGTGTCAAAATAATCCCGAATGTATGCAGTATGTGCCAATCTAACCTTACGCACCGTTGACTTCGATTATCAACAGAAATTTTGGCCGGAATATAATGAAATGACCATATTGCCCCTAGATTGAAAAAAGAATAATGAATTAAAAAGAAAATGACGGGATGACCCAGCCTACCCTTATTCTTCTTGCCTATCTTGCTCGATTCTTCTTGCCCGACCTCAGATCTCCGTCTTCTCGCGAAGAACAAGCCGGAGGTGGATTGTAGCTGATGGCGTGTTCCGGGTCGGAGTCCCATGCAGCTCTGGAGCTCCGCCTCCTAGTGGTGTAGCTGATGGAGAACGCATGGCCGCAAGAGCACGAAGTCACGATATCACAACTGCAGGAAACCATCTTTTCTGCCAGCGCTATACTGTCGTGGCGTAGCTGATGGTGGATTTCAGGTAGAAGGTCCAGGCGGTGCTGGTGGAGGAAGATAAGATTTCGGTGCTGGTTTTCCGATTCTCCATCATCCGGGTCGGGTGTTTCTTGAGGTGTGTTGGAAGGGCTGCGCCAGCTGGCCGGAGAGACTTGGTGGAGCGGCAGCGGGAGAAGTAATGGTGGCGGAGGCTGATGGAGAATCGGAAAGAGAAGTTGCATTGAGGGTTTGGAGGGTGGTGGTGGGGTGGCGAGATGTGGTTGCTATCGACAATAAGAGGGATAAAAGGGGAAAATTAAGCTAAAATGTTGGAGGGCAAATTTGTCTTTTCTGGTCTGGTCAAATGTCAAATAGGTGAGTCAATGTTGAAATGTGGCCGGAAGATTATATTGGCACAATTCATCATAAAGTTAGGGTTAGTTTGACACTTTCTGGTTTTACAGAGTTATATTGGCACTTTCAGACTAAAGATAGGGTTATAAAAACATTCAACCCTTAAATTTATTATGATATTCCATTTCATTGCCCTTGAATACTACAAGTTTTCAATAAATTTGTGTAGCTTCATTGAAAACATTGAAATGTTAATAAAGTGCAGTTTAATCTTAAGTATGTAGTTGTCCGCGTGAAGTTCCATCATGTCTAACATTCCAATCACCGTTATGTCCGACATTTTTAATGATCATGCTGAAGTTGTTGTCGCTACTATATATGTTGCTGCCGTCGCTGGTGCTGAAATCCCAATTGTCGGTTATGCTCATTCATCATCTCCTGCATTCACCAATGCCTCGGCCGTCATGACCAACCTTGAACAGAAAACTTCCGGCTGCGCTTTGTCCAATGCACAATGGAACACGATTACGAATATGTTTTCTTTCTAAATTACAAACCTTTATGACAATATCTTAGCTAGGTAAGTTTTTTTTACCTTGGATTCTTGACACTAGAGGTTCATATCACATGACTGGCGCCATGGACACTCTTCATGATGTTACTCATGTTAATTCTACTAATGTAATTTTTCCTAATGGGTTTGTATCCAATGTTGTGCAATATGGGAGTATGTGTTCTTGGAATATAGTTCCTTCTCACGTTTTATTTATTCCGTATTTACGTTGCAATTTGTTATCTTTTGCCAAGTTAATTGCAGATTAAAATGCCTAAACTACAAAACCATTTTTGCACCTTTTTGTTTGTCCCATTTATGGAATTATCGATTTGGACATCTATCTAATTCAATGTTGTCTATTATTCTTAATCTTAAAGTTAGTTATTCAAATAAAATTGTTCCTTGCTCAATTTGTCATCAAGCTAAACAGTCTAGAGATAGTTTTCCTTTGAGTTCTCATGAATTTATAAAGTTATTTGAATTAATTCATTGTGATGTTTGGGGGCCTTATAGCTCACACTTCTTCTAGTGGAAATTCTTATTATTTTAAGCTATTTTTTATGATTATTCATAGGTTTTCTTAGTATATTTGTTAGTTAATGAGTCTGATGTAGCTACCAAGATGAAGGTATTTTATGCTCTTGTTCTAACACAGTTCAGCCGTCTAGTTCAACGTGTACGGGCTGACAATAAGACTGAATCTTGCCTCTTCAAAAAAAATTTCACTGAGGCTGAAATCTTATTTGAAATATTTTGTGTTTAGACACTGCATCAAAATGTCCGTGTTAGGCGCAAACATCGCTATATACTCAATGTTGCTTGTGCTCTTCGATTTCAGGCTCATATGCCAATTTAATTTTGGGAATAATGCAATCTCATTGGTGCTTATTTTATCAACAGAACACAAACTCTTTTGCTTAATGGATAGACACCGTATCAAATGCTTTATGGTGGCGTGCCGAACTATGGCTTTTCCAAGTTTTTGGGTGTTTATTTTTCGCTTCTCAACTTCCTCGAAAGGGTGATAAGTTTGCTTCCCGCAGTCGAAACTGCATCTTTCTTGGCTATCCTGCTGGAAATAAAGGTTGGCATATTTATGATTTTGAGTCCCGAACTGTGTTCGATAGTCGTGATGGTGCTTTCTTTGAAGACCATTTTTGGTTTGCGACTGTTTATGAGCTTGCTTTAGTCACCAATGTCTCGAATGTCATGCCATCTCCTACTTTTTTTTACGAGCTACCGTTGACTCCCGTGCACCGTCATTGTGTACTTTTTCACTAGTATTGCCGGCTCCAGAACCACATTCACCGTCGTCGCCTTCATTCGCTTTGGATGTCGAAGTCCAATTGCCTCTTCCCGAAGTTCATCAAAGCATGCTTGTTTGCCCATCTCTTTACTCCTTTAAAAGATTATGTCTGTTACTCCCCTTGTCAGTAAAACCCCCATTGGCTTGTCCACTTCGTCCGGTGACCTGTCCTTAGGTACTCGTTGTCATATAGCTGATTATTTTTCTAGTAATAATTTTTTTGGTTTCGCAATTTAGATGTTTAGCTGCAGTTACATATGGTTCTAACTCTGCGACTTATTCTGAGACATCTCATGTTTAGCATTGCTGCACGTCCATGGCCGATGAGATCAATGCCCTTGAACGAAATGAAACTTGGAAAATGCCGCCTCTTCCTTTTGGAAAGGCTGACATTGGTAGCAAGTGGGTTTTCACTCCAAGTACAAATCAGATGGTTCTATTGAACTCATGAAACTTGTCTAGTTGTTCTTTGTGATAGAATGTAAAACCCACAAATAATTATGGCTGTGTGTATTCATATATATAGTGAGTACAAAGGGTATACAAGGTAGGATCAGATATGGAAAATGATATATTCAAAATCAATCATAAAGGGTATCCCTTTCTTAACCTAATTCTAATTCATTTAATATTCTATTACACTCCCCAAACGAAGCGTGGGACTTGTCAAAATGCAAAACTTGGACTGTAAGAACTGAAACTGAGGATGAGGTAAACCCTTTGTAAAGATATCAGCAAGTTGTTGGTCTGTAGGAACTTAAGCAACCTTGAGTTTCCAGAAGACACCATCTAATGATAATCAATATCAACATGTTTGGCTCTCTTATGCGAAACTTGATTTTGAGCAAGAAAGAGAGCACTATTATTATCACATAGCAAAAAAAGTGGTACATGTGCAGTAACATGCAAAACCCAAAGTAAATTCATCAACAAGCTAGTTCTGAGGGAGTATTGGCCATAACCCAATATTCTGATTTTGAACTAGAATGAGAGACTGTAGATTGCTTCTTAGAACTCTATAAAACCAGGTTTCCACCAAGAAAAATGGCATAAACACAATTATACTTAGAGTCTCAATACAACGAGCCCAGTCAGCATCAGAATAACCCAATACTGGTAAAGCGGAAGAATTCTTGCAAAACTGAAGCTCATAGTGCATAGTACCACTGACATAACATATAATTTGAGTAACAGCCTAGTAATGGTCATCAGTAGGAGCCTGCATATACTGATTGTCCGTGTTCAGAGCATATGAAATGTCAGGACGTATAATGGACAAATACTGTAGTGCACCAACCAAAAAGCGATAAAGTGTGGAATTTTTGAATGGCTTACCAGAAGAGCTTACCAGCTCCAAAAATGCTACAAAAGAGATAGCAACAGGCACCGAATTTTGCATTCCGACGTGTAATAAAATTTCCTTGGCATACTTGGCATGTCCAAGGAATAAGCCATCGAAAATACAAACAAACTCCACCCAAGATATACTATAAAGTGCCAAGATTGGTAATCTTGAATTCCTAATTAACCCGGTTGATAAAATTCCAAATGAGATGACCATAATTCCTAGAGAGACTAATGGCATCAATATAAACTACCAAATAAAGTAAAGAGGCACCTTGTGAAAACACAAACAAGGAGGTATCTACAGAACTGCACACAAAACCCAGGCCAACAAAAAAAGAACTGAAATGTTGAAACCAAGCACGGGGGGCTTGTTTCAAACCATAAATGGCTTTACGCAAACAACAAACATAATCAGGACGCGTAGGGTCTTTGTAACCAGCAGATTGCTCCATATAAATTGGGGAATCAAGAATACCATTTAAAAATGCATTCTTGACATTAAGCTATCGTAAGAGCCAATTACGAGTGACAACAAGAGACAAAACAGTACGAACAGTAAATGCTTTCACCACCAGACTAAATGTATGATCATAATCAAAACTAGGTAATTGTGAAAAACCTTGAGCAACTAATCTGGCCTAGTGCCGATCGAATGAGCCATCATACTTATATTTTAAAAGATACACCCATTTGGAGCCAACAACATTTACATTTGGGGGACGTGGAACCAACTCCCACATTTGTCGAGTGCGAAGAGCAGCCATCTTTGAGTCCATAGAAGCCACTCATTCAGGATCCTTGACTGCAGAAAGGTGTCTATGAGGCTCGGTCCTTGCAAATAAAGCACTCAGTAAATTAAAAATATCATAATCAGAAAAACCATTGTGTCGTAAAGAACCAGTACGTGAACAAGTGGCCATCGGATGTCTAGAAGAAGGAGCAGAAGTCGGGGATGGCTTGGATCCCGAGATGATGTGTGCAAAACTCGAGGCAGACTCGGTACCTGAGACAGGAAATAATGGTGACATCGCTGGAGAGGCAGGAGTCGCCAGGGCTGCCGACGTCAGGGTCACCGGAGCGTGTGAACGATAATTGACCAGTTTTGTTGGTGCGTGAAGCTGACGCGTGGCAGGGTGGCCGACGCGTGGATTGGCGACGACTGTAACGTCGCCTGCTGTCGGTCATGCTGTCGGTCATGCTGTCGGTCACCCTGTGGCAAACAAACACACTTTTCCGAAGAACTTTGTGCTCCTGGTGAAATATGAGAATTTAAATCCTGCAAATAATTGGTGATCTTGGAGAGGAAGATGACTTAAACACCTCAGATGGAACTGACGAAGACTCTAAAAATGCTGAAACATCCAGTGATGAAGAATCTGTAACTGGCTTAGTACATGTAGATGAAAAAAATGACTCATCAAATCTGGAATGACGAGTGATGCACTCCTTCTTCGTAAGAGGATCAAAATGTCTGTAACCCTTGTACTGTGAACCGTAACTCAAAAATATACAAGACATACTCTGGGGGCCAGTTTATACGCAACATATGACCTCAAGTAAGGGAAAACAAGGCAACCAAATGGATGAAAATTGGAGTAATCTGACACAATACCACAAATAATAGAGAGGGGAGACTAAACTAACAAAACTGGAGTGGGCAGTCTAGTATGATGTAGACTGTTGTGAAAAAGCATAATACCAATATGAATGGTGAAGGCCAGAATGATGGAGCATCGATAAATCAGTCTCTGTAATATGACGATGCTTCCTCTCTGCACGACCATTTTGCTCTGGCGTGTAAGGACATGAAGCTGATTATGAATGTCCTTAGATGCAAAATGAGTTCACATGCGATGATTCACTAACTCAGTTCCACCATCACTCTGAAAAACTTTAATGGTGGTAGAAAAATGATTCTCAACAAAGGCTTCAAATTGCATGTAAGCCTAAAATCAGACTTACGTCGTAGAGGATATAACCAAGTAAACTGAGAGTGATCATCAATAAAAATGACATAATAATGGTACCCGACAAGAGAGACAATAGATGACCGTCCCTGGAGGGCACACTGAACTAAATTAAGTATGCGTGGTGTGCGTTTTAAGTTATCATTAAAAGAAAGACGCTTGCTTTTAGCCATAGCACAAGAAGTACATAAATGAGGCTTTGGCAACAAACTAGTAACTGACAAACTACCATTCTTATTCAAAGATGAAATAGGAGAAAAAATAACATGCCCTAGCTGACTCAAATGAAGCATTGGCTTTAGTTTAATTAACAAAAGAAACAAAAGCAACACCACCATAGTCTAAAATGTAGAGACCTCCCTAACCGTGTCCTCGACATACGAGCTCCTCAATAACCTTATTTTGAATAGTGAAAGAAGTGTTATCAAAACAAACAACAACATTTAAATCCCTTTGTTAACTTGTCAATAAACAATAAATTATTGGTGATAGTTGGAACAAGCAAGACATCAGATAAAGTGAGGGAATTAGAAATCTAGGAACTACCAACAGGGGAAATATGCAAAGAAGAACCATTGCCAAAATAAACACAAAAATTACCTTTATAAGTAGCGACGTTATCCAGGTTGGAAGCTGAAGCAGTCATGTGATCAGTAGCACCAGAGTCCATGTACCAATCAGGAGTGACATCCAGTTGTTGATAATGTGGTTGAATTGTGTTCGTGAAGTTTGCAACATCATCGTGAGCAACATGAGACAATCTATAACAAAATTCAGCAAGATGACAAGGGTGATGGCACTCGGCCGACCCTTCCTCATCCAAAACCACGACCTTCCCTGCCGCGGTTAGCCTATCCGGATCCCTGTTGAGAAACCTCAGAAGCAAAAGGAACTGGTCTATATGTGTACTAGCGAGCTTTAAGTGAAAACTCTAAAGCCTCAACATCAGCAACAATAGTATATAAAGGTGGTAAAGGATCTTTTACCATTGGGGTGGATGAAAACTGGGAAAGTTTGTCATTTAAGCCACGACAAAACACAATAGCAATATTCTCATCATTAAGAGGATGACCAAGAACACATAATTCATCAAGAATGTCCTTAAAATGAGCATAATATTCTTGAACAAATTGGTCATCTTGATGAACTATTTATAAATGATCAAAGAGATAAAGGTGAAGAGCACGAGAATTATTCTGATATTTAGTGGCTAAAACATCCCATACCTGAGCAACAGTGACCATACCGTCAACTGCTGAAATTGCAGAAGGTGTCAGGGATGAGAAAAGAGCGGCTTGGACTAGCTGATCTATCTGAATCTAAGCATCATGAGCATTAGCATTCTCATTAGCCTTGTCACCGGGTTCCTTGGAAGCCGAGCTCACAAGTACAACGGGGCACTTAAACGAACCATCAACATAACCAATCAATTTGATACTTCTTAAAATAGAGGTAACCTGTGTACGCCAGTGAGAGTAGTTGGAACCATCAAGCTTGATGGTGATGCAGTTAATCAACGAAGAAAGAGTAACAGTCGTTATCAGGAACAAATCCAAGCACCATAGAGAAATCAAATCGCACCAAACACACAACTATATATAGAGAGATCTGACTGATACCATGATAGAATGTAAAATCCACAAATAACTATGGCTGTGTGTATTCATATATATAGTGAGTACAAACGGTATACAAGGTAGAAGCATATCTGAAAAAGGACATATACAAAATCAATCATAAAGGGTATTGCTTTCCTAAGCTGATTCTAATTCATTTAATATTCTATTACTTTGCAATCTCCATATTGAAGGTACTGGCTCTACTGAAACTTTCGCCTTGTTGCTAAGATGAGCTAAGTTTGCATATTTTTGTATGTTGTTGTTATCAAGGGTTAAGAACTTCATCAAATGGACGTTCAAAATGCCTTTTTACATGGTGATCTTGAGGAGGAGGTTTATATGTGACCACCTTTGGGTTATACTGTTTCAAGGGTGTACTTGTAGATTTTGGTATGTCGATCGGAGCTCCATTTTTTTTGTTTATACACTTGGTCAGTTCCTGCAGACTCCTTATGTTGCGCATTGGCATACTGCGTTACAGGGTGTTGCGTTATCTCAAGAGTCATCTGGGCCAAAGTCTCTTTATGTCTGCTCAAAGTTTTTTACAATTGACTGTATATTGTGATTCTGATTGGGTGTCGTATCCTCTTACACGTCGCTCCATGGCTGGATATTTTGTAGTGTTGGGTGAATAATCTGTTTCGTGGAAGACAAAGAAGCAATCGACTATTTCTCGTTCGTCTATAGAGGCAGAGTATCATTTGCTATGATCGCTACCTGTTGTGAGATGCTATGGCTAAAATCTCTTCTTTTTTTCCCACTGGGTATTGGCCATTCCTCTCCCATCTTTAAGGCCTAACATAATCGAAATAATATTGATTGAATGGCCGTTTTAACTTTTACAAATTATATTTTGGCTTCGTATGTCCTCCAAAATGAATACAAAAACAATAGAGTACATAGAGAAAGGGATGAGAATTTTCAGGTAAAGTAATCAATTTATGGTCTAGGGACGATTGGATTAGCCGTGGGTGAAAATGACAAAGACCGGGAAAGTTAGAACGAAAGCTCGTCAATTGTGATCGGAGACCATTTTGATTCTTCACCAAGTATTAATAGTTGGATGTTGCAGGAAAAGATTTGTTCTGTAGAAATACACTGGAGAAATACGTTTCAAACAATGTAATTAGTCACATGGTATGATATTGAAGATAGAAAATTATCAAAACAAATTCAATGCAAAAAAGATGAATGCAATTACAATATAAATAAGAGTATGTTGTATTAAGGATTTTCATTAGACTTTACGTTGTAAGATAAAGGTTTTAGGGGCTGAGGGTTTTTTTTTCCAAAGAAAAACCATTGGTGACTTGAATTTATAAATTTTATAGAACACAACTTAGTTGCTAATTAGTTGCAAACGAAATGCTTCATGCATTTTGTTTTTAGTAATGGTATGGCTGGCAAAATTTTTAACAGATATCTGTTTAAATTTCAGAAAAGTTCAAGGATTAAAATCAAGATGATAAATAATTCAACATTAAGGTTCAAACTCCAATTTAACATATGGGATAATGAGTGTAAATTAAACAATATATATATATATATATAACTGACAAACTATATAAAATAAATCACAAAATCTTATTTTAAACCCTCTTGTTATATAAATAATTTTATAATTAATATAACAAATGATATAATTTAATATTTATTTTTATTTACTGTAATAATTTTTAAAATATATTTTAATATAAATAATAATAGTTCCACTTAAAAATTATAAAAATGAAATTAATACTCCCTTCACCTCGAAATAGCAAAATTGCTTTTGACTTATTCTTTTATACAAGCTGATGTGGCAAGTCGTCGTCGCAAACGCTCTGTAACGAAGAAAACCCAAATTCTTTTTATTGGGGAGGTCACCGCCACCATCTCTGACAGCCTCCCCCACCACCTCTCAACCAACACACCCTCATCCTAACCTAAATCTACCATCACATCTCCCCCTCAACTTAACATAATTTTCACCTCAAAAAATCAGCCCAATCTTCAAAGCTCAGCCTCCGTTCTTTCAAATATCTGACCACCGGGGTGGGCTACAACCACAACAATCACTTGGTGGCCTTGGTGGAGATTTCTAAGAATTGAAGTTTAAACTAAGTGCCGAATCCACGCTCCGGGTCAGATTTCTGTGTTTCAAACACAGGAGATTATGTGTTCGATCAACTAGCCGGAGATGGGATACTCAGCTCAGGAGTTCGCTCGGGTTGCCGAACTCTGCTGTTCAATTGCCGAATCAATTTAGGATGCCAAACTCTGTGGTTCAAACGCCGGACTGCTCACTGGTTCGGGTTTGCTTCGGTCACCAACAATGGTGAACTGGGCCCTGGACGAGTCTGCTCACAGATGGTGGAATCGGTGTGGGCGATGGTGACTCTACATCAGACGAGGTCAAGGATGGTCAACGCCAACAAAGATTGGGTCTTCACCGGACCAGATCTTGATTTGGAGGGTACGGGTAAATCTTTGGTCGGGCTGAGGGTTCTTTTTATTTTTTCCCTTATTTTTCATTTTTGCTTTTTTATTTTTCAGTATGTTGATTAGGTTTTTTTTATTAAACTGCAACAAAAGGGAAATTTTAGATATTTGTTTTGTTTTTTATGAGTTTAAAATTTAAAAATCTCTGCTGAGTTCAATTTTTCCTACGATATGTTATGCGGTAAAATTGTGTTGACTTCCGATCTATTGTCCAAGTTTGTTTAGGAGGAATCCGAATCGAAAGTCGTTTTAATACCGACTTTTAGCAATTCCATATGAGGTATAGTATATTCGTAGATTTTAACTGGTTTGGATGGTTTAGTCTACCTTGATCAGTTTGCTTCGATTAAAGTTGTCTCTAGACTATTTTTTTTCCAGTTGTCCAACCCGGTACGAGTTAGAGATTTTTGTACACACAAATTAACCAATCACAATTTGTGCGGTTAGCGTATCTTTTGAGCAAACTTTCAACTTGTTATATAGAAATGTCAAGTCTATTGCTTGCTATTGTGATTGTTCGCGTTGGGGCGATGGCTCAAAGAAATATTCCGTTAAGTAGATTTAGATCGGGTTTACTAAATGGTTCCACAATAGAGGAAGACCGAGTCATCATATATATAACACCTTTTGTCAAAGAATTTTGTGTACACTACTTCTATGTAATTTTGTATATACTACTTCTATGTAAATCCTTTAGCCATTCAAATTAGAGAAAAGTGTGTTTTAACCCTATGTTTTGGACGAAAGTGCAGAATTGACCTTATGAAATCTGAAAATGCAAAATAAACCTGTAAATCATTGACCGGAATGTTAACGGAAGAAATGACCGTTTTACTCTTCTATTAAAAATCTTTTTTAAAAACTAAAAAAGGTAAAAGACATTAATTAATGCCTTTTCTGGTTTTCAACAAAACAAAAAAAATCTTAATTTTCTTTCTTTTCTCTTCGATATTTCCCTCTCTTAACCTTCTTTCTTTCTTTCTGGTTTTGCTCTCTAAACGCCGATCACGCAGCCAAAGTTTAAACCTTAGGCGTGGTCACCGTAGCTGGCGTCGGCGTGGAGGAGGAGGCTTTGGATGCAGAGTCCGCGGTGGAGCGACGGGGTTTTTGGTGATGAGCGATGGAGTGATGGAGTGATGGAGCGGCGAGGTAGGGTTTCTGGTGGTGGGTGACGGATCCGCGAGGGAGGATGTTGGGCGGCGGCGGCGGCAGCGGGAAGCGACAGAGCTGGTTTTGTGGTTCTAGGGTTTATGCGGAGGCAGATGAGATCTGGGTTTAGATTGGAGAAATGAGGTATGAGATTGGAGAAATGAGATAGGTTTGGGCGACAAAGTTTTACCCAGTAGCGGAGCGGAGATGAGAAAGCGGCAGGGGCGCGACAGAGTGGTGAAGCAACGACGGAGTGTTGGAGTAGGATAAACCGAAGAGAATCTGAAAAAGAAGAAGATGTGAGGGGTAAAATGGTCTTTAGGTTTTTCAATTTAAACTTTGAGGTATTTATGTCTTTTCATGTTGGTCAATGACTGACTTTTTGAGTCAATGCCGGAATTAAGCAAAATGGATATAATTGCACGATTTTACATAAAAATATGTTCACTTTAGCACTTTCAGATTTTACAGGGTTATATATGCATTTTCTAAATTTAATAAGGTCATTTTTGTACTTTTCCCTTCAAATTATTATATATGGTTGGATTTCTCAATATTCTCATCACTGACGGTTTTGACTAAAAAAAAAAACTGATGTGGCAGAGAATGATTGTGAAAATATAGGAATATTTTGGTAAAACTGTAAGTCTAGTATGAAACTTGTTAAAGTTTATCATGGAAATTTGACAACGTATATTCTTTATCATTTTAAGTAATTTTCAAATCATGCAATTTCTTTTGAAGGGATAAAAACTATTATTCACTTTGTTTAACTAAGTTTAGTAATTCACTTTTTGACACAATTTTTTAGAAGATACCAATTGTGTGGAGCAAAATGAATGGGAAGAAGAAAAAGTAAAGTGAATGGTGAAAATTTTCTTAAACCATTCTATATTTGAAATGTGCTAAAATAAAATAAAAATATTTAAATGAAAAATATGCCAATGATAACTGGACGGAGGAAGTACACTATTTTTATTAGGCAAAATTAATCTAATCGTGAGGTGGTATGACGGAAAATGTTATCAAAATAAAAGAATAATTAAAGAAAGGGACCCTTGAAAATCAAAACTTAGGAGTTAGCAATAAAGTCAAAGAGGGAGGAAGCCGCTAATTTTGGTGTTTTTGGGTTTGGTTAAATGCTTGCATGGTCGCACATGCGCTTTGATTTTGCCATCACGCCATAACTAGTTATCGTCATATTTCTAGTTCACAAAATATACTAGCTCCGTACTACTCTAAATTATTTATTTATTTTTTGAAAGTTAAATTTTATAAATTTTGATCATAAATATAAATTAATATAAAATAATAAATATATCATGTGAGATATTGTTGAATTTGTCTTAAAATATATTTTTTAAATATTATTTTTAACAATATTATTATAAATAACTAGACATATTTATAATAAAACATACTCATTGAAAACAGTAAAAAAATGAATAAATAATTTATGCTGGGATGAGGGAGTATACCGTTAGAATCCCACATCTAGCCTCATACGTAGTATCATTCTTTATCCATCTTCATGAGGTATAGCATTAGCTCATCTTATCCTAAGCCGTTTAACTTGCAAGTCATCAATTGTGTTCCACTAATAATCCTCCATACTTTTAAAACAATTTTCCAACACATTTTGATAAAATATAGATGACTTTATTATGGTGCATTGATATCAAATCAATGACGCAACTCATCAACGATAAATGTTATAATATATAGGTTTACAACAAATCAAAGTCTAACAGGAATATGATTCTAAAGTCTATAAGGAAAATACCATCTAACCTAATCATACAAGGAAACTAATTCTATAAAGTATCATTCATAACATTTCCTAAAAGGAAAAGGTTTATATTTCCTTAACACCCTCCCTCAAGGTGGAGCATAACGATCAAGAATGACCAACCATATGATCAATCAGTAGCAGCCGGTAGAGAAGTATTTAACTTTAGTAATAATAAAATCAACCATATGATCAATCAGTGAGCAATAACGGCAAGCGGCAGAGATCCTTGCAGTGACGGTGGTAACTTAGAGCGGCGGCGGTGGCAGGACGGACACAGAGACATCGGTAGAATGGTAGTAAGAGCAGTATTCATCACGAACACTGCAAAAATAATAATAGTATAGGAGTAAAGTAAGTAGACAAAATTCAACAAATTAGCTAATGACCACGACCTCAGATTCGGAGGCGATGCAAGCTTTCTCGGCGGCATCGGGGCCGGAAACAGGGGTGAGATCAGACATGCTAGTAAATTACGTTGATCGGCGACGACCAGAATCGGCAGCTGCACGACAAATTAGGCAGGCAGAGGCAACGTCGGACAATTGCGAAAACATAGTGGAAGGCTACGACGTTCGACAGACGACAATGGGAAAGCAGCGGCAACTGGACGGCGGCGACGTGTGATCATAATGTGCGACTGACGTTGGTGGCGGCAGCTCGAGGAAAATGGTTAAAGTTAAGGGGTCCCAAATCGAACCCGCTCTGATACCATGAGAGTTACAATAGATGGGAATACAACAAACCAAAGTCTAACAAGAATAGGATTCCAAAGTTTATAAGGAAATTACCATTTGTAACTAACTCTATAAGGTAACTACCATTTATAACCTTTCCTACTCATTCTGTCCCAATTCAAGCTGCACACTTTTTGGTCAACTTTCTCAGGACACATTTGACCATAAATTAACCAGTATATAGATACAAATATCATTATGTGAGATATCATTGGATTCCCGGCATGATGTATTTTCTAAACATCAAATTTTAATACACCATTATTATACATAAATAAAGTTAGCGTTGGTCAAATATGATATGCGAAAGTTGACCAAAAAATGTGCAGATTGAATTGGGACGGAGGGATTACAAGGAAAGGGTTTCTATTTCCTTATCATATTTGAACATTTGTAACTTTAGTTGCGTGTGATAATGGATTATAAATTTTTATTTTTTTTAAAAAAATTTATATTATATGGAGAACCCAAAAATATCTGACATGATATTCGTTATTATACATTGCAAAATTTATCGATGGTCAAGTATATCATGAAAAATATGCGGTAAAAAAAGTGGACCAGAGGAAGTATGTAAGTAAAAGAGTAGTATCATATTTTCTCATAACTTAAAAAATAACTAAGTCTTTTTTTAATGGTTCATTGATAAATGAGCACCTACACATTAATATTACAATATTCAATATTGATAATTTTTACATAAGCATTGCTCTATTGGCCGAAGGAATCTCGTAACTTTAGAATATTCGCATTCAACTCATCTAAATATATTTCAGGTTAAAAGTTATTAAATTTGATTTGACAAAAAAAATGTCAAAACTCTTGGGACGGAAGAAGTATATTGTATATGTAGTAATTTTGAGTTTGTTAGATAGCTCAAAAATAAATAGACGGGAGGGAGAAATTAGGGGGAAATTAATAAAGAGATGATTTATGTGATGTCAATGGAATGGGAGTTTAATATTATTTTATATGTTTCGAAATGGGTAAAGACTAAAGAAAAATAATATGAATGAAGTAGTTATGGGTTAGATTTGCATAGGATCTTTCTTGATATCATATACTCCATATACAATGAGTATAGCCATATACAATGATGCTTAATTTTCTTGAATAGAGTAACTCCTTCCGATTTTTTAATAATATTAGAAATTTTAATTTATATATGAATCTAGTTGGATAGAATGGTTGATTAAATTATGTGATGAATTAGAAAAATAGAATAGATGAATGAACCTATCCAAATATTTTTAAAAAAAACACTCCCTCCATTTCAACAGAATCGGTACTATTTTCTTTTTCATCCGTCCCAACAAAAGTGATATTATCCCCTTTTTACCCAAAACGACAACGAATACACTTTTAAATTCCCGCAATGTCATCTATAAGTTCAACAACTTTTAAATTGACTTTACTGTTTTATCAAAATATCCTTACTTTTCCACACTTATTTCTCACCACATAAGGTCGCATAAAAAAACAAGATAAAAGTAACGGTGCCATTTTTGACAAGACCGAAGAAGTAGTAATTTTATTTAAAAAAATATTGAAAAATCGGAGGGGAATATTCCCTTTTTTTTAGTATGCATGGTTTATGCTTTCACGCTATCTCCTCTATCTCAATCCCCATTATTAAGATCGTGAATCGTGTGTGGTTACTATTTTAGGACAGCTCGAGTAAGAAAAGTGAAATTATTATATGATGATGTGATTAAATTGTTAATTGTCTAATTTCAGTATCTGTAAATTATGCAGTATTTATAAAGTCTCTAATATAAAGGGTAATCCATTGCGTAGGAGTAAGAGCTAAGTTACAATCTTTGTTATGAAAATTAAAACTGAATTTTGAAATAGTATTCGATATTTCTCGTGTGACAATATTAAATATAGTTTATTATGTTAGGTTTAAATTGTTATATCGAAGAAACGTACCATGCCTAATCTTAATAATAATAAGTTTTAAGTAAGATCGTATGTTCTAGAGTTAAGATATACAAGTTAATTTAAACGTTGTATGTGTAATTTAAATATAGTATAATCTAAGTTAAACATGTATTAGCATATGTTTGAATATGAATATTATATAAGAAGTATAATCTGAGAAAGTTTTCTGTTAGATCAATCATGAAAATTTTTATCTCAATAATTTTTAGATTAAATTATGAGTAATTTCTATACATTGCAATACATTTTAAATGTTTTTAAAGTTATAAAAATGTCATTGCAATAAATAAAAATAAACACCAAATCATCTTATTAATTACATCAACTATAAAATGACCATGTATGACAGTTACCTGGTTTAAAGCAAGAATTTGGGATAATTTTTAAGTTTAAAATACATTGTTTAAGTTAAAATTTCAAAGTTAAAATAAAAAATGTACAATATTTAAGCTAAAAATACATTATTTGTTCCATAAACTTAAGAAAACGTGTCTCTTTTAAGACTTACTCTTAAAAAAGTATCCCGTTTATTTCATAACTTATGAAGATACTCCCTCCGTTTTTATAAAAAGTGGCACCATAGGTTTAAATGTTTGGATTTAGGTGGAGAACATGAGTGAATGGAATTTAATGTATAATGTAAAAAGTAGAATGAGTTGATGGAATTGAAGTAATATTACAAAAAAAAATGAAAAGTGTGCCAATATAAAAGAAACAGTTCAAAAAGAAAAGTGTGTCAATAATAGAAATCGAGAGAGAGTATTATCTTTCACTGTACAAACTTTTCTAAAATTAACTTATTACATTACAAGAATAAAATGTTTGACCGTTATTTTTTTATGAAGGGTTACAAGACCTTTAGTTCTTTTAGAGGTGTTAAAAACCTTTGTAGTAAATGGGAATACACAAGATCAGCAATGTTTTATCAGTTCTGCAACAACATACAATTAAAGCCCTATATAAAAGATTATCTCGAAGAATTTTTGGTTAGAACATATTTTTAAAAGATTAAATGAAAGAAGTTGGGTTGATCCCATGCACGTACATGGAGACATACAATGTCAATTTCTCATATCACGACATGAAACACACTTATAGTATATTTTCTACCATCTATTCATCATCAACTAGTTAATGTTTTACCATTTAATTTAACCATTTTTCCAAACCTAAAATTCACATGATTTTCAACTTTTCTACCTCTCATTACGCTATATATACCCATAGTACTCCAACTAGCTCTACACAACTTGCACTACCGATCAAACAAAAACATGGAGGTGCACAAAACACTTGTACTTTTGGCCCTTTTCCTTTCGTGCACCTTCATAACAACGTCAGAATCTCACACTGAGGACAATCTGTGTTCCAGAGACTTCAACTACCAGGATGCGATCGCCAAAGGTCTCATGTTCTTCGAAGGGCAACGCTCCGGCAAGCTCCCGCCCACCCAACAGGTCCGGTGGAGGGGCGACTCCGCCCTCCGCGACGGAAACCTTGGATCGGAAGATGTATGCAACTTTTCGTGCAAAATATGTTTTATTTCTCTTACATAATATGCATGCAAAGGCATTTTAAGTGTATGTGTTAAATTTGAGGGAAATATGTCTAATTGTTTTGGTTATTGAGTTACATAAGTGTATATTTCGCATATTCTGTGTGTTTGTGGAGAAATTATTGCGTGCACCGTTGTATTGTTGTGGATTATACCGTTAGAGACATGCTCAAAAGATGATATTTCTTTTAATAATTTACAATGCTCGCTTAATAGGAGTACAAAATATGGATACAGTGGCTGTATTAATGGAATGATTTTCATGTTTGTGAGAAATATATTTTTTTCACAAAGTTGGAGAAATGTCTTTGTTTCCAATTTTCTTCTAATTATTGAGTGAACTTTCCTATTTTTTGGAACCATGCAGAAGAAATGGTTTTTATAACCCAAGCTTCCTTCGTGCTTCATCTTTTTCACAAAGGATAAAAAAAAGCGGGTTTCTAATTTTATTTTTTCTTCGACGAATTTTTTCTTCAACTGTACTTAATTTGTCTTCAATAATTTATAATCTTTTCAACTGAAAATAAGTTAAAACTTCTCATAGTTAGTTGTTTTTAATAATAATATAATATTTTCAACTTATTTATTGGGTGAAAGTTAGAAAATTAACAATCACATAATGCTAAAATCTTTCTACAAATAGCTATAAATTTATTTTAATCACAATTGATATAACATCTTCGTGATTTTTTTTGTTAGTGTTTCAATTTCACTTTCCAAACATGTATCCATACAAACAAAAATACTGAAAATATCTAAATTAATTTGAAGTGAATTTTTATTTTTGAATGATTAGGTGGACTTGTTGGGAGGATACTATGACGCCGGCGACAATGTAAAATTTACGTGGCCGATGGCATATTCAGCCACCTTGTTGAGTTGGGCTGCAGTTGAGCATCAATGGGAACTAAATTCAACAAACTTACTTATTCATCTCCAAAACGCTATAATTTGGGGCACCAATTTCTTGCTAAAGGCTCATGATTCAACTACGACCCTCTACACTCAGGTATTTAAAATCGTTACACGGAATACCTACTTATTATTTCAAATATATGATTAAAGTTGAACGACCTTGTGCATTGCAGGTCGGAGATGCAAACATCGATCACGAGTGCTGGGAAAGGCCGGAGGATATGGACACTCCGAGAACCATTTATAAGGTTGAAAAGGACACTCCCGGAACTGAGGTCGCGGCCGAGGTTGCAGCTGCCCTAGCCGCTGCTTCGATTGCCTTCAAACATGTTCGTCCGAGATACTCGTCTAGGTGCTTGCGCCAAGCTAAATCGGTAAGAATTAGTCGTGTTAAAATCTTCACTCTTTTATTTATTTATTTTTTACATTTTTACGTTGCTACACTAATAAAATTTTGAATAATATGGCATTTTACATATCTAACGCTTTTTCTTTAATTTTTTCCCCTCAGGTATTTCAGTTGGCGGAAAAATACAAAGGATCTTACCAAGGCTCCTGCCCTTTCTATTGCTCTTACTCAGGATATGAGGTACAAAATATACCAAAAAAAAGTGACTTTTTTTTTGTGTCTTACGTTAGACATGGCCACAATTGAGGAAATTCGTTTATTTCACGAATAATTTCACAAAAAATTAAACATTAATTTTTTGTGGCGGGTTTGGGGTGGCGAGGGTTTGGGGTGGCGAGTCACCACATAAATCACCTCTATGATTCGACAATTAACTGAATCTTGAAGATTAAACATTAATTCAGTGGCGGGTTTGGGGTGGCGAGTCGCCACATAAGTCTCCTCTATGATCCGACAGCTAACTGAATCTCGATTATCGTGGCCTTTTACCATTATGCCCCCGCGTCGGCTTGATGATTAACCTGAATTTATGTAGGATGAGCTATTGTGGGCTGCTACTTGGTTGTACAAGGCAACCGGAGAAAACCTCTACTTCAATTATATTTACTCCAATCAGGCATGGAGCCATCCAGTTACTGAGTTCAGCTGGGATAACAAACTTGCAGGGGTTCAAGTATTACTAGCGAAGGTATTAAAACATCGTACTATAGCAATATGGAGTAATATTTCATAAAATTAATTATGGATAAATAATATTATAAGTAAATAATTTAATTGTTTGCTGATTACAGGAGTTCTTAGATGGGAAAACAAGGTTCCAAAACTTCAAAGTTGATGCCGACTCTTTCGTTTGTTCACTGATGCCCGGCAGTGGCTCGACGCAGATAAGAACAACCCCGGGTACGATTTGGATTGTTTTAAAAAAAATTAAATATTCTTATGTTATAAATGATTAAAAAAAAATTAACGTTGTAGAAGAGATTTAATAATTTAGATTGAAAATTTTATTTATATATTGTGTACTTGGATTTTTTGCAGGAGGGCTTCTTTTCACTAAGGATACTGGCAACATGCAATATGTTACAAGTGCATCAATGGTACTCCTTTCCTATGCCAATACCCTCAAAGTCCACAACCAAGAAGTCCAATGTGGTGCTATGACCTTTTCCCCAGCCAAAATCACTGATTTTGCCAAGTCACAGGTGAATTGTTGAATCTTTTGTGATATCATGATCAAAACTTATTCAGTAGTATCACAAGCTTTTTTAATGAAAAAACCCTTACTTAATCGCACCTACTTTAGAAGCACGGGGAGATGAGCTTCTGATTTTCCCTCAAAAAGTAGTTTCTACTGTTAAAATAATATACATTCTAACATTTCACCAAACAGTTAAAAATAGTTGGGTTATAAGCCATGTCAAACACACTCTATTACGATACTATCAGAAGTGTTAAGTTAGAGGTGTTTCATTTACGGACCGATTAGTTGCTAGTTAATTATTTCCACATCATGTGCACTAAATTGTGGGTATATTTGGCGGAATAATGTATACAAACAAAACTAATTTATTTTGAAAGTATCGACCAGCTTATGTGTTTCTTTTAAAATAAATTCTATATTTTAACACTTTATCAAACCGCTAAAAGTACTTGTAAGAACTTATAAACGCTGTCATTTGCAGATCGATTACATATTAGGAAACAACCCCTTTAGGATGTCCTACATGGTGGGCTTTGGCAACAAGTACCCAATGCAGCTGCACCACAGGGGCGCATCTATCCCGTCCATTCATGTAAACCCAGACAAAGTGGGCTGCACAAACGAGTGGTACTCCTCGACCATGCCCAACCCAAACGTTCATGTTGGGGCCATTGTTGGGGGCCCAATAGCTAATGACCAGTTCAATGACAAGAGGTCCGATTACGCCCATTTGGAGCCCACTACCTATACCAATGCTGCTTTTGTGGGGGCCACGTCAGCCTTGCTTGGTCAAGTGAGAGAAGGATGCCTGCTTTTGCCTAGTCAAAGGAGTGTGGATAATGGTGATGCAAATGCTAGTCACTTCTATTGATTGTGGGATTATCTTCATGATTATGGATTTTAATCAAGTCTAGACAGGGATTGTGCAAGAAATTTATACAAAATAAGATTGATGTATGCCATATGATACCTTTGAAGATTATAAGTATAATGTTATGAATGAAATGGGAGGTGTTTGTTCACTTTACCTTGCTTTATTAGGTTTAAACCATTTAAACTAATGTATATTTTCACCAAGGTAACCTAACTTTGAATAAAATTGTGTTAAATGTGGCAAAATAAGACATGCTAAACTCCAAAAACCTCGCTCAGCACATTTTGAAGCATCCATCTTCTATGTGTTGCTCCGTTTAACAGACTTGTTTCAAATTTGAGTTTGCGGCGGCGCTATTGCACCTCCACCCCAGCAGAGCTCGTCGGATTAACCAACCCCAAAGCCCCATCACTTCACAAGGCACATCAACCTCAGAACTCGACCAATTGGTGGATCGAAGCACAATTTTAAAATAAAGAACACACACGAGAGAAGTCAACGATGAACACAACTTTGATTTTCAGTGACACAAAGCCTACTCCACGAACCAAGCACCACTTGCACGCTTTAACACAAAGAACGACTAATTCTAAGCACTAAATCGAAAACACAAAAACCTAACGGTTTAAAAGTTTGAATAACCAACGAGTTAAAACTCAAAACATGATGTGTTTAATAGATTAAAAAAAATGATTAAATTCGTTGAAGGCATCTCCTATTTATAGAGTATAAGTTTGGTCTCCAAGAATACAAAGAAGACATGATTTGGTAAATCCTGACAGAAATTGGAATGACTTAAGGTAAATTTAAGAAATTAAAACATATCAAAATTAAACTTCCTAATTTAAAACTAAACATGGCCGCCTCATCAAGCTACATGGTTGAATTTTGCCTTATCTAAATCGATCAAATCTTATCTAATCTTTCAAAATCTGATCAAATCTAATCTTACCAAATCTAATCAGATTTGAATTGATCTTCTAAAATCTAAATATAGTATGGCCGAAATTGATCTCTTTGTAGCCAACATGGCCAATATTTCATGGCCTTATTTTAAAAATAAAACTAGATTAGGAAAGCAGTAAACTGTTGTTGAACCAGACCACTAAATGAAGGTCCAACCGGTTCTTTTAAGACACTTCATTTGTTTTCGTCTTCATGACTTTAATCTGTGGAAACAAGAGTGACATTAATCCAACATATCTCTTTTGTATTCTTTGAATCTTCCTCATGAATCTTCTTAATAAACGCATTCAAGACCGCATTTCTAACTTTCTTCCTTGACCTAGTTATGGACTTGCTAAATTACTTAGATGATCACGAACATGACCTTCAAATATTTTTATTAAGTCTTGATATACCTTAATCTATGGAGTCATACTTGATATTCGTATCATACCATGCCACCGGTTAATTTATATTTGCACCAAATCCGGTGCTTAGAGCACACATAACACCTGTTTTTATGTGCAGTGCACAAACTATTCTATCTAGCACATATGCACCAGTTTTTTAGGACATAAATAACCGATGCCTAAACCCAGTGACGGAAATGGGAGGAAGGGGGTCGAGCCGGTACTGCCGCTTCTAAACTCTGGCGAACGAACAGAGTAGTATTCTTATTATTTTGGTGCGCCCCTGCTAAATAAAATTGATAACCTATGTAATAGGTTGCGCCCCAAAAGTAGTTCGTCCGATTTTCAAATTTATTACGTCGCCGAAAGTGGAATGAATGCGGAGGCGAGATTGTCGAGCAGAGGAGAAGAGAGTTGAGAAAGAAGAAGAAGAATTCATTTTTAATATAGTATTTGGGCATAACTCATTCACATTTTTCTAACTAATTGGACGTATTTTAAAAAATTAAATAGTCCGTGAGCCCAAACCCACAATCTGAATTTATTACATACTCCCTCTGTTTCTCTATTATTGTATACTTTTTTTTGGGTCGTTTATTTTATATTGCACACTTTCCATTTTTGGTAATATTTTTTCAATTTCATCCACTCATTATACTTTTTACATTCTACATTCAATTTCATCCACTCATTTTCTCTACCTAAATCCAAGCACCTAAACTTATGATGTCAATTAAAGAGAAACAGAGGGAGTATCAAATGTTCAGTTCCCAAATTCCAAATCAACTTCTTCTTCCCCAACTCGTATTTCCCTAAAATGAATTGGTCAAACTACGCACATCAGCAGCACGACGGAGGTCTGAAGGGCGGCGACGGCACGACAGAGTGATAGAATGTAAAACCCACAAATCATTATGGTTGTGTGTATTCATATATATATATATATATATATATAATGAGTACAAATAGTATACAAGATAGAATCAGATATGAAAAATGATATATACAAAACCAATCAGAAAGGGTATTCCTTACTGAGTTAAAATCCCTGAGACCTAATCCATTCTCCTCAACCGGATAACATAAATGTTTCCAGGCTTTCTAGTTCCTTTTGTGACCATCTTCATGGTTATTCCAGAAAAAATTACACATTCTCCTTGATAACTTTTTTAGTACTGCTTTTGGGGGAGAAAGAACAACAAGAATATCTTGAGGAATGGAGGAAAGACAAGCTTTTACCAAAACCAATCTACCAGCCGCTGATAACCATTTATTCTTCCAGTTTAACAGCTTAGTGTCAAAATTTTCTACCAGATCCTGGAAATAGGCAGATTTAGCTCTGCCTTTATAAACTGGAATCCCAAGGTGTTTGAAAGGAAAAGACCCATGTTTCATTCTTAGCTCATGCTTTACTTGCCTAACCTGATATGTGGAAGCATTTTTACTAATATAAAAGTTACTCTTGTTAAAATTAATCTCCTGACCAGTTGCAACCTGGAACTTATCCAGAAAAGCTTTAATTCTGATTAAATTAGTCCTAGTGGCTGTTAGGAAAATGATAGTATTATCAGCGTAACTGAGGTGCGATACAGTAATCGACCGTGGTGGTAACTGAAAATACTTTGGTTTTCCCGTGGAGAAAATGAAAGATAAGCTTCTTGAAAAAGATTCAGTGAAAATGTTAAACAAAAAAGGGGGATAGTGGATCCCCTTGTTTAATGCCCCTTGATGGTTTAAAAAAACCTACCGCCTTACCGTTTATTAAGATGGAAAACCATGAATTAGTTAGGTTATTCATTATATCCTAATGTTCGCGAGAAGGCTTTAATGTTCGCGACAAGAAGAAAAGGTGTATAGGCTTAAGAAAGCGCTTTATGGGTTAAAGCAAGCTCCGCGTGCATGGTACAACAAGATTAATTCTTATTTTCTTGAGAATGTATTTCAAAGAAGCAGAAATGAGCCTACACTTTATTTGAAGAAATCGGGTACCAACTTTCTCATTACCTGCTTGTATGTAAATGATATTATTTACATGGGATCTCCAACTCTTATTGCAAAGTTTGAAGATTGTATGAAGGAAAAGTTTGAAATGTCTGATTTAGGAGAGCTGCATTATTTTCCTGGTTTGGAAGTAAAACAAGCTGCTGACGGGATCTTTTTGTATCAAAAGATATATGCTAGTGATCTTTTGAAGAAGTTTAACATGTTGAAATTTGAGGTTGCATCTGCACAGATGAATTTGAATGAGAAATTACAGGTTGAAGATGGAACAGAACCAGCTGATGAAAAGTATTTCAGAAGTTTGGTCGTAGGTTTGATTTACTTAACTCACACACGACCGGATATAGCATATTCAGTGAGGGTTATTTCCAGGCTTATGCACTCTCCCACGAAGCATCATCTCGGAGCAACTAAGAGAGATCTTCACTATATTGCTGGAACACTCGAGTTAGGCATAAGGTAGTCATGTGGCTGACTTTAAATTAATTGGGTTTACTGATAGCGATTGGGCTGGGTGCTTGATCAACAGGAGAAGCACAGCAGGTTGTGTTTTTAATCTTGGTTCAGGTGCTGTTTCTTGGAGCTCGAAAAAAAAGCAACTACGGCTTTATCGTACGTAGAAGGAGAATATGTAGCTGCAAGTTCAGCCGCATGTCAAGCCGTATGGATGCGGATAATTTTTTAAAACTTGGACGTGATCAAAGAGAGGCAACTTAGATTATTGTGATAGTACTTCTGCAATTTTAATGTCCGAAAACCCAGCTTTGCACATCAGAACCAAGCATATTGACATTCGCCATCACTACATTAGAGAGCTTGTCCCTGAAGAGAAAATAAGTTTTGTTTATTGCAGTACAGAGGTGCAAGCTGCAGATATCTTCACCAAGTCCATTCTCTGTGATAAGCGCGTTTACTAGCAGTCTGTTCTTGGCATCTGCAAGTTTGATCCAAGGTGGGGTGTTGAGAATTGATCCAAACTTGACTTAGTCTTTTGGGTTTTGCAGTTGAAAATATAATACTGGTTCCTTGTTTTTCTAAGTAGAAGTTCCTGATTTTTCTAGTTGTTTGTTGAGATATATCAGCATGTTTGTTTCAGTTGTAAGCCTATATAAACGCTATCTTTTGGTTCCATTTCTGCAGGGCAAATAAAGCAAGTTTCTTTAGCTCTTTTTCTGTTTTTTTGTTATTTTCCAACAATTCCCAACAGTGAGTTTAGGAGACCAAACATGATCAGAAGATGTCTTGCAGCCAACAATAACTGACATAGAGAAGAGTATAAAAGGCTCTTAATATGCTAATCCATCCTGCTCTAGGCAAGCGCAGTAGCTGGGGAAGAGGCATCATCATCAGTGGAAAAATAATCACTCGTCACCGATGATGCGGCTAATGAGATAGGGGCAGATGCTAGAGGACTGGATTCCGAATCATGGATATAGTCGAGAAACTCCTGGGAATCCAAATGAGATTCAACCTACTCGCGCCAAATTAAGTAATTTGTGCCATCCATCTTGTTTGAGAGTGAAAGAATGATTTCCCGTGATGATTATGATTGATCATGAAGAGAATAAATAGAGAGTACAAGGCATGAAGGTAGACTAGTTCTAATATAACTCTAACTAGTCAACAAGATAATATCAAATCTAATCATGTAACTGATTTATTCCGATGTTCGCCGACGTACAGCTTGGATCTGAAGAACTCGAACAACGGATGGGATAACCGATTGGTGAAGATGT
>JAULKM010000009.1:1733599-1745290 GCA_032355605.1 Rubia tinctorum
CACACAGCTATATAAATATTAGCACAAATACACTGGGCAGAATATACTGGGTCTTCCAGCCATGTTATACATTGAACAGAACTGAAACTCACAGTAATTTATAGACTAACATTTTAATCTATATTCCTACAAAAGAAACTAAAGATAAATAAATTGGGGGGGAAATCAAGAAACCAAAAAAAGGTTGAGATTACAACCTTCTCTTTCTATAGATACTTTCTCTTCGATGCCATTCAGGCATTACACACGAACTATATTTGGCCCGTCTTTCTGAGTTACTCGGAAGATAAAGCTACTTTCTTTCCCTCTACAACGAACCTGTCACTCCCCTCAAGCTGCAACAAGAACAAAGTCAACGTAAATTGGACTTGGGACCATATGGTATTACCAATCACACCAAAAACACAAGCATAAATAAGTGACGTCAAGAGTTATATAGCTGTACCTTCTGCTTTAAGAAAGCAAGAGCCTCCTTTTTAGAAGAGAAACTAGAGAAAACACCAGATGAGTGTTCATCAACAAGAACTTGTAGCTGCTTCAGCTTTAATGACTCTCCAGGTGCCTGAAATTAGCAATTAAATTAGGAACTTAAATCTAAATCTTAGTATGAGTCTGTTTTTGTAGGAAAATAGACCTGTTGTAGAAGCCGTCTGCACAACTTTTTCAGCTTCACTTTTGAATTGTCGACTTGTTCAATTGCTGTAGATTCGTGTTTCCTTTTAGCAGCGGGACGTGAATCAGAGGAGTTTTCGTCATCGTCACTCTCTTCAAAAGAAGTCTTTTTCCCCTGGAAGTAGCAACCAGCTATTTTCTTGGTCCTATCTTTGATCCCAAGCCCTTTTTTCCCAGATGTCGCATTATTCTGCAAATGAAAGCTCCGTATTAGCAACTCCGCCATTTCAGTATGAATGACTGATGAGTCCTTCACTTTCTTGAAGCTTTACACCCAAACAGAACGTTTTCCCAATATATATGCACATAAAACACAATGACTAAAAAGTCATTAATGGGATCAAAACATACTTGGACAAGATTATAAAGATTTTCTTGGTCCTCCTCGTGGAATGCATTCCTTTGATTTCCATTTGGATTGTCTTTCACAAGCTTCTTTCGAGCTTCAGCTCCAAGAAAACCACCAGAGACAAATCCTCTTTTAAAACCCCACCATTCAGCTGAAACAACCTGATAATCTGCGTCTGCTTCCCCTGTACACAGAATTATTATTTACTCGTACAAGCTAATTTCCGGGAGTAAAACAAACACACCCGAATAAAACAGTTACTCTGACAGACTCCATGCAAGTGTAATACTACCTTTGTCCCGTAAAAAGGGTCCACTTTCTAATTTTTTTTTAACAAAGCAAAGTGGACTTTTTTAAGAGATGGAGGGAGTACAAACCTAGACATGACATAGATGCCAAAAATCAATTGGCTGCCTAGAAGGTAAAACAACACGAGTAGGGTCAAAGTACCTTTTCAACCACCATACATTCAACTCTTTCCACACTCCGATTAACTGATTAACCTTATAATCTACATATTTGTGAATTTATCTCACTGGGGAAAAAATCAATTGTTAATCCAAAACTTGTCCTAGTAGAGCATATTAAGAAAGACTTCATCAGCTCATCAAGCATCTCGAGAACATCAAAAAGTCACGACTGAATTTTAGAACTTAAGAAGCCAAATTTAAACTAGATGTAGAGACAGTATACAGTTGCTTATTAGAAAAATCTTAATTCAGAATGGAGGAAGAATTTAATTGCAGGAGAAACCTAACTAACCATTTAATCAAGGAAAATGTGCATAATATGAGTTGAAAAAATAACAACGTAATCTTCAGTCTTGATTTACATTGATATTTATAAAAACATAATTTACTCACCCACTAACAGGCCAAATGCAAGCATGCGTCCAAAGAATACAATGAATCAAAAAATACAGCTACCTTGCAATACATCGCAGTTATATTATTACCTTCTATATCTTCTGGTATCTGGCTGTCAACATTCTGCACTAGTTCAGCAACATCATCAGGAGAAACTGTCCTTTTGACCTACATATTTAAATGTGCAAAATCAAATTTAAAATGCAGGAATGAAGTGTCACGAAATTAATCAAATCATGAAACACTTGTGCAAAGAGCCTCAATGATTCGTATATAAACTAGTACTCACAAGAATCCCTTCCAGATCCTTAGAAGAGTACGTTTGAACACTCTTCCCCCTCTCCCTTCTCTTGTATCTAGCATTCATATAAACGAACGGAACCAATCATGACACATTTCTAAAAGAAAACGTAGATAAAAACTTTAACCCTCGGATTAATAATATGCACCCACCTCCCCTGAGGCCTAGTAACCATGGCAACTGCATCTTGTTTGTTCGCTGAGACCTCGGAAACTGCATCAGTTTTTTCCTCATCATCTTCTTCAGCTGCCATGAGCAGATAACTTATGAACTCACTAGTCATACATAATCAAAAAGCAAAAAAATGCTCTGCGATTAAATATACCTTCATCTTTGATGACATCAGCTGCTTGCTGCTCAAATAGAAAAACAAAAGGCATCAACATAACTAAATCTAAATAAAATACCAACAAAAGGGAAGAAGGATTCATGTTGGATAATCACCACTTTCAACTTTTTGAGGATATTATCAAACTGAGTAGTGTCAAACGCCCAGTTATTTGGCTTCTCTGTGCCAACACCTACGAGATCACAACACAAAAGAGTTCATCACACAGCCCACTAATAAAAACATTCCAATATTTTTTTTCTAGCTTTCACAAATTCCATAATGATATATACAAGTTAAATGATTTAACTGAAAAAGAAGAAGAAAAATCACCTGCAGTATCCTGCTTGTTCTTAACCCTGATATATCCTTTGATCCCTTGCTTTTCTTTGCCCAGTCCTTCTCCTTCTTCCCATCCCTAATTTACATTTAATGCAACAAAAATTGAACTTTTCTGTAAACCTCAAACAACTACAAATAAAAATGTGCCCATACAAAATAAAAGGAGCTAAATTGGTTCGAGCACACATCATGAAAATGGTTGACAAGCTCAAAAAACTAATCTTTCGAGGATTTATGGGATTAAATCAATAAAATTCGTTATAAAAATTGCTTAATCTTGATCGTGTGTCATTGCACGGGGAAAAGATATATAGAGAGGGGTGAAGAGTGGATGAATATACCATTTGCTTCATGAGGCGGAAAGCGGCGGACTGTCTGGCGATGCCGACATAGTTGACCGGAGCTTCAGCCGTCGACATGGCGGGATTCCGGGGTTCCTCCGCCGCAGAAGGGCGTGTTGATTGGGGAGAAGGGAGGAGGAGGGTTTAAGAGAGAGGTGGGTATGCTCAATACCTAAAAGCTAAAACAATGGAAAATTTGGCCGGTGAAAGTGGAAACAGTAAAATGAAAATGAAAATCTTGCCAAATACAACCCTACTTTTAAGTTTCAATCTTGCCAAATACAACCCTACTTTCAGGTTTCAGGTTTCAGGTTTCAGGTTTCAGGTTTCAGGTTTCAAGTTTCAGGTTTCAAGTTTCAAGTTTCAAGTTTCAACACAAAGTGTAGATTTAGCCTACAAACTATTAGGTGGATTATTTTATAATTAATATGATTGATAGGGTAATTCAATATTTATTTTATCAAAGTGTTAAAAAAATTGGCTTACCATACGCATATGGGAAAATGGGTTAAATTAGAAATATTCCCTCTGTTTCACTAAGAGTGACACACTTACCTTATTAGAATGTTTTTAAAATGACACACTTTCCATTTTTGGCAAGATTTCTTCAATCTTATCCACTCATTCTACTTTTTACTTTTTACATTCAATTTCAACCACTTATTTTCTTTACATTAATCCAAGAGACTAAATCTAGTGTGTCACTCTTAGTGAAACAGAGGGAGTATGTAAATGTACAAAGTTTTATTTGCAATATTAAAAATTATTATGCAACGTGCAATAATTATAAGTTTATTACCCGATTAATGCAACCCGAAAATTTTATCTTAATTATTTTTTATTTGCAGTTTTAACCCTAATATTTCCATAACTTATGAAAATATCGTGTTTCAAGATACAGACTCATTTATTTTTATTTATTGCAATGAGGTATTTATAATTATGAAAATCTTTAAAATAAATCTTAACAAATGAATAATTAGTATTTAACCTTAAAATATAAATTACAATTTTCTACTATTGATTTTAACGTTAGTCAGTCCAACTAGAAATTTTCTCTATTTTTAATTTACCTCATCCTAAATTATCATATTTTTAAACTAATCCTTTCATCTCTTTCAAAACAACCCTTGTTTATTACGAGTGATGATAAAACATAGTGAAATTTTGTAGTTAAATCATATAGTGACTAATGTGACATTAATGAAAATACTAAATCACTGACACCTTCACCCAACGTTAACCATGGGCACGATAACTAGTACAGTACGGTGCATCCTTCTCAATCCTCTTATACTTGGGAAAGATCTTCTCAATGCTCTAACTTTCACTCCAAGTATGAATGAAACTGACGTCTTTTATTAATGTCACAACATTCACTTTCTACTCCTCTTCCTCCAGTATGAATTTTCAATGTTTCTATCGTCACTCCTTTACTCCTCGAAACAACACAATACAACAATTCTACTGATACACCAATTGATGGCGCTGGTAGTTCGGTGGTAACGATAGTAGTGTTGGTGTTGGTGGTTCTATGGTGATGGTGGTAACGACAAGGTTTGCATCAGAAAATAATGAATCTGTTATAAAAGTAGTAGGCTTACCAAAGTACCAAAAAACTGTTTAAAATTTTATTTGAATATTTTTTATCTTTTAAATACATGTTATTCTCTTTAGTATGAATTAAAATCTCATTATAAAAAATAAGGGAGAAAATGTTAGATCGACTAATGGTTATACGAATCATAAATAATCTTGCTTCAGTAATTTTTAAGTTCAAATTATAATTATTTATGCATTAGGATATTTTTTAAAAGTTTTTCAAAGTTATAGGAATCTCGTTAGAAAAAAATCAAATCATTCAATTAGTAACATCAATTATAAAAATGAACTCATCTAACGATTAGTCGGTGTAAAACAAGATTTTGTGAAATAAGATTCTATTTAAAATACCCCCTCTGTCCCAATTCAAGCTGCACACTTTGACTTTCATCAGTTGATTCAAAAAATATTTGATCTTTAATATCTTTTATTAAGCATAATTAAAACTTGTAAAAAGTTGATATTCTGAAAATATATGTTATAACGAATCTAACAAGATATTATTCAATAATATTTATACTTATACACCTATTCAATTTTGCGGTCAAAGTTAATTTTTTTGACTAAATGAATAGTTAAATTGCAGTTTAAATTGGGATAGAGGTGGTAATTATTTCCAAAAACAAATGAGGGCACCTTATTACGGAAGTGCTTATTGACTTGAAAATTTCTATCAAGAGTCGAACGAAAATGACATAAATAACCTCAGCAATTCTCTTCCGGACACTCAAGTCAAGAGATGAAAAACAAAACGAAATCTACTGTTGGATATGGACAATCACGAGTCACTACTGCAGTTGCCAACTTACCAGTTACCATATTGGTAAATGGGCAGCTTCAATTCCCTACCCGCCTGCTTCACACATCCCACTTCCATTTTAGCTGGATCGGACACAACAAGAAAACACTTGAAAACCGCCTAATGAATACGAAACCGAAATTCAGCAGATAATTGGATTGTTCCCATAACAGTACAAAACCCCCCTTTGTACTGTATTTTCCTTATTTGCCTTTGTGGGATGTGAGTGCATTTATTCAGAATCTTCTGGAGAGATTTTGTTGTTTTTTTTCTCCTCTTTTTGTTGTGTTCTCTTGCATTTTGATTCCAGGTTTTCCGGTGATGCTTGGTAACTGGCCTTCTTTTGACCCGGCCAATTTCAGCCAAGTCCGGCCGGCTGATCCCTCTAGCCCCTCGGTCAGTTTTATGTTTTTGTTTGTTTTGAAGTTCTAAAAATTTAATCTTTATAGTGATCGTAAGACCCTTTATGGTGTTTGTGTTGATTCTGTTGGTTTTATGCAAAAACATGCATTGGGGTTCCTGATTGAAGGATAAGCTGAAGAGGGTTGCATTAGTTTAGGGTGTTGTGCTTGAAGGTCCTTATGCCCTGGCTTGGATTTCAGATGATTTTTAAGGATTCTAGTGTAAAATTCAGCAATCTATAAAACTGATGTAGGGATCAGGGTGGTTGATGGTTGGCTGCTTAGAGTTTGACAATTTCATACTTCTATGTTAAGTCTGGGTGTCCGATTTCTTCAAGCTCCTCGGTTAGCTAGTTTGTTTTGCTGCTACTAAAGCTCAATCTTTACCTAGGCTGCTGCATCTTGTTTGTGGTACTTAGCTGATGTGGAGTTTTTGTTGACTGATATGGAATTGTGCTAAATTTTACACAGTTGAGGATTTATAGGGTTGGAGACTTGGAGTTATTTTAGGGTGTTATGCTTGAGGTTTCTGCTTCGTTGGCTCAAAGTTCCACGGAATTTAAGAGATTTTACTGCGAATCATGCACCTGATCATGAATTGCTAATGGTAGAGTGTTTGATGTTTGAGTTTGAGTGATCTGTCCTTTCCTGATTTTAATATGCTGTGTGAATTGGGAATCCGGGGAGTTTGTGAAAATTATGAGGGAAGATAGCCAATCTTGGATCTTTTCCAAGACTGGATGCTAATCTACGGTGCTGTTAAAGAAAGTATTTGTTTTATTAGTGAATGACATAATATGCATGTAAGTGACTACAACTGGGAAGCTTTAACTAACTCTTAATGCTCATTGGTGTAACCATCATGCACACATGTACTGACATCCTTTAAAATTGTGTACTCCGTACTATAGTTTTTAAGATCTCAATGTACATTGTGAATCTGTGATACCTAAGTGTAAGAAAGTGGAGAATTCAACCATTTGTTTGTCTTTTGGAATGTATGAGGAGAAGAGGAAGATATACGCAAAAATGTAGCTTGATATCAACTGCCTCTGATACACATTTGTGTCTGTCAAATTTGTGCATGTTCAAATTATGATTCTTCCTGAATTTCGTTTCCATGTTGAAATTGTTCATTGAATTTCTGCTGAGTGAAGTAATTTGTAGGTAATTTATGTTTCTTTTGGAAGAAACAAAACACGTCTTAAAAGTTTGGCAAAAGAACCATACATGTAGGCTGTAGCCTGTAGCCTTCTGTTGGAAGGAATAATTAGCCTTATGCGGAATGAATCCGTATTTATTAGTTCAGACAAGTTATTTACTTATTGGAACATGGTTTATAGCAATACTTATGGTGGCATTCATATAATTTTTAACAAGAAAGTAAAGCACAAGCAGATCCCTTGGTTACAAAGTGTCACTGAACCCTATAAATTGCAAGAACTCCTCTGGAAAATTACACGAATAAAGTAGATTAGTGTTCAGTGCATGAATTTGGGACTTTATTTTGATGCAGTGTCGTAGGTCGTAGATATTAGCCACGTGTATGTGATTTTATTCCTTTCAGGAATGCTGAATATCTCTTAGGTAGAGCTTTTCTACACTTGTCTTATTTTCTACATGAAAATTTTTTTGCTGACAACACATATTCGCATAAATATGCTTATGAAAAATGTTTGGTATCTTTGCGTGATCTGTTTCTCACTATAGTGCATGTTATAATGTCCACAAGCAAGCTAACTCATTATATTGTTTTTTTCTCAATCAACATCTTTCTGTACTTGAATGGTATTAATCTTACACATGGATAGTAGATACTTAGAAAACAGAAAGATGTTGCACATAAAGGAAATATTATGGTTCCCCCCCCTTTGGGTTTTCTTGAAAGCTGAATCAATCATTTTCACTTCTGTAGAGGATGACGCCTGCCACTTACTGCCCTACTCATGATCGGTGTGTTCCACCACCTAACCAAGGTAATATAGCTTGGAATTTCTATAATGCGGAACATGCTTAAGCTCATTATACTTGACAGTGATGTTGATATATGAATTCATTTTGCTCTCTTGTTTAAATAGGTGTATTGTCTACTTTTCTTTCATGGACAGTTATATTCTGCACGATGATCATGTTTGGGAGTTTTTCTTCCACTGTAACTAACTTGCATATCATACCAATTTCCAGTGATAGCCTCGGAAGCAAAGAACATACTTCTGAGGAACCTGTACAAGCGCGCCGAGGACAAGGTAAGAACTCATCCACATCGCGCGCTGTATATTTAAACTTGAAAGGGGACCAGTCGCTCATTTTAACTTTCCTTGCTGCAGCAAAGACCCAAGAGGCCGGCATCTGAAAACCTACCCGGTCAAGGATCCAAGAATCCGAGGACATCCGGATCCTCTCTTTGAGATTTATGAAAGCTGGATGAGCCTCAAACATTCCATCGACGCTTGTTTTGTGAATGCTAGCTTGTGTCAAGATAGAAAGCGGAATTCCGTGTAGTGTTGAGTTAATTCTGATTACTATTAAAATGGTCTCAGGTTCTGTTTCATATTCACATTTGACATTTATCTTAAAATTTTATGGAAGCGGATGGGATTTTTGATGTTCGGATAATGTTTGGAAACTGATTGCATCACTATTCACCATACTCAACCTGTTGTGAGTTGAGTTATTTTCACGCCTTCTGTTGGTGCAGGTGATTTATTTATTTCATCCACAAAAACTTATGGCGGGCCAAGGTTATATATTGCCACGTGTCTTCAAGAAAGCCAAATTTGAAATCCTCATGCCCGTGGAGCACGTGTGGCGCCATTTTTTAGGCTAAAAGAAAAAATAAAGTTAATTGCAAAAGTACCCTCAACTTTCTTTAGATTATAAAGACAGCCTCACATGTTTCACCATTCTAAAATTATCTCCGGGAATAGCTTTGGTTGAGATTTGAGAAGGCTTCAGGTTTTTTTATAGGATTTTAAAAAATTGAAATCGTCATCGACAAGAATGAATGTTGAAAATCTATTCTTTTATACAAATTCAATTTCGTCAAAGATTTACAATTGAATGATCTTTAGCTACATGACGTGAGATAAATCTATTTATACAAAAATATAGCAAACATTAAATTCTAAAGATTGTGTTTAAGAAACAGGTCTGCAAGTTAATAGAGTGTTTTTCTAAATTTAATCATTATACTACGAATTGTATCCTAGGGACAAACCTTCAAGCTTATAGTTAACTACAAATAAATATTTATAATTTTCCTATGTCATAATTATAAATAAAAATATTAATTAATCGATAATATATTATAGGAATTGTTACGGGAAGAACTGAATAAGATTGTGTATGTTTGTTGAGTGTTGTCGTTTCACTAATGCTAGATTATAGAAAATTATCTACTAATTTCAACGTTAGTACTCCCTATGTTTTAATATTTTAATATTTGTAACTATAGATTTGTGTTTTTTTTAAGTTGAAATGCGTGTAGAGAATTAAGTGGTGAGAGTGAAAAGTTTAATAAGTATTTAAAATGAGTTACTTTTTACCATAAAAGTGACAAATTTAGAAAAAAAATACAAAAATGAAAAGTCTACCAAATTTAAGAAAACAAAGGGTGTATATAAATAAGTGGAAGAAAATTAATAAATGAAGAAGAAAGTGTCATAATTGCATATGAGACCAATAATGAAAAATTTTATTGAGAAAAGGACATATAACTCTGTATAATTCACATAACTGTCAATATAACATTCGAATAATTGAAAGTGCCAATATAACCCTAAAAAATAAGTGAAACACATTCTAGCAAATTTAGACCATAATTCAGTGAAAAGTCATTTTTATCCCTCTGAAAAAAGGGAAAATAAGAAAAAAATTGGCTTCAATATTATAACCCTAATACTGCATCATCTCCTAAACTCTAACTCTAACAAGACTCCTCCTTCTCCATTTTCTACCCTCACCGCCGCCACCCAACCCTAACCCTCATAACCACCATCTTTCTTCTCCATCATTTCCCTCCTCCATTAGGAGGTCATCGCCGTATCTCTCAAAAATATAATTTATAATTCCTAAATGCTTACTAAAGACAATTAAGTAGATAGTGGCAAATTGAGGTCATCCACGAAGAAGAGGGATTTTTCTAAGGGTTCATGCATATAAAGGTGGATATAAGCCTAGATATAGATATACATAGATATATAAAATCAAGTAGGGGGGGGGGGGATTTCTTCAGTTATGAAAGTAAAGACAAGATAACTAGGAAGGTTAAGTAAATATGTTAATCATGCAACAAACTAATAAAAGTGGATAAAAACTACAAAAGACAAAGCTTTGGGGGCAACTGATTTTAACTTCCGAGCCTCTTCTCTATCCTTGAACCTACAAATTATTCACTACTTTAACTACTTGTTGTAAAGATGAATCTTCTATACTTCTTTTATACTAGTAGTTTATAAGAGTGAATTTGACATCTTTTGGTAAACCTTACTAATGACCCCTTTAGTCGAGAAACAGCTAAAGATATATCATTAATGGCATTGAGTATGAAGAATCAACAATCGTGGTAACACTTATAAACACTACACCGTGTCTAAGCATTGAACCAACTCATGCATTTACATAAGATTAGTCAAGAACATTCAATGTTCATGGACCTCTCCTATATGCTACATAAAACAAACACGACAAAGAGTTTGATATCATCACATTCATCTAGTAATTGTCAAATCATAAACCCAAATTGAAACTCTAACTCATGCTCTTGGATTCCATGTCAAAAGAGGGGAAATTAGCTACTTTTACCCATTCCTAACAAGTTATTATACAAGCATTGCATATTCTCAAACTTCCAGTTAAATAAATGACATTAACAAAACAACATCAAAACTTCATAAATGCACAATAGCGAAAGCACTAAATAGATAGAAATGATTCTCAAAACATGAATAAGAAAGTCTCAATCAACTGTTCCCAAGAAGAAAACTAGCCTAGATAGTCAAAACTCATAACATGTTCCAAGTTAAAACTTACAATCAAAGTGACATACTACTCTAGCCCAATTTAAATTGTATAGAATAATTTTTATGATTTTTAAAAACACGTTTAATCGTTGATATGTATAACTATATGTAATAACGACGAATAAAAAATTGATATTTATAATTAATTATTATGACGAATCCAACTATATTATATACGATAACATCGATGTTTATATATCTATTCAAATTAGTAGTCCATAATTAGACATTGTTGATTGTCAAAAAATAAGTATAAATTTCAATTTGGGACAGATGAAGTATTTCAAACTTTAAAAGTTAAAGTGAAAAGTTTGAACAGATCAAAGTAATAACAGTTGAATTCTTGATATGATATAAACCGAGAATGTTGAGGGCATACTGTGCAATTAGGGGAGAGTTAGAAGCCTCTTTCCTGCAATTATCTCTCAAAGGATTTATTTATCTTTTTAGTCAACGAATTTTCAGTAATTCAACTTTAAATCCTTTCAAAAGACAGAAACACACCAACCACGCCAACCGAAATCGACCGCCGCCGTTGATCCCCGGAGCTTAACCGCCACACACACAGAGCTGCTCACTCCAATGGCCATGGCGACGGCGAGTTCATTCTGTTGCGCCAATCCGGTTGCAAACAAAACGACGACGTATACCGTCGCCAATTCAAACCGC
>JAULKM010000009.1:1760129-1782897 GCA_032355605.1 Rubia tinctorum
TTTAACTTGATGACGTCACTGTAAATAGCTACAAGTTGAATTTTCGTCAACAAGCATGTCAGTCTTCGTTTTTAATCAGCCAATGAAATTCCATAGTTGACTTTTAGCCTACGTGATTGCCAAAAGCTTTAGTCAATGAGAGAGATTTTGATGCTGCTTTGATGCAACAGTTTATGGGGTTTGATAATTTTTGTTTGAAATTGGTCCGACACATCGAATGTGCATATTGAACCAATTTTAAACAAGGGAGTTAAAAAATGGGGTAATATTTTTTACTGCTTGTTCAAAATTGCTTAATCTTTTTGTCACATTTGGGAAAAAAGTCCCCTATTTACTGTGACTAATAGTCAGATTCATCACGATTAATGGTCTAATTTCAAACAAAAATGACTAAAACGTCTAATGATCAGAACTTTACAGATCAAAACGCTGAATTTCTCGTACTCTTTTTCGCGGAATTTCTGATCTGATAAGGTTTTTGTTTTTGTTTTCTTACAGATATGACAGAGATCTATGCTGGAGAACAGGGCTAAAGCTTCTTCCGGTTGTTTGTGACAGCTCCAATGGCTTCAAGGTCACACTCGAAGCCATGGAAGATGCATACGAGAAAGCTCGAAAAGACGGCGTAAGAGTCAAAGGATTCCTCTTGAACAACCCTTCCAATCCACTAGGCACGGTTCTTGATCGAGAGACCTTGAAAACCATAGTCAGGTTCATCAATGGCAAGAGCATCCATCTAATCTGCGACGAAATCTACTCTGCAACCGTCTTCAGCAAGCCCGATTTCATCAGCATTTCGGAGATCATCGAGGAAGACGACGTTGCATGCAACAAGAACCTCATCCACATCGGATACAGCCTCTCCAAGGACCTAGGGTTCCCCGGCTTTCGCGTGGGGATCGTGTACTCCTACAACGACGCAGTTGTGAACTGCGCGCGCAAGATGTCCAGTTTTGGACTCGTGTCAACTCAAACACAACGCTTGGTCGCGGGGATCCTCGCGGATGAGGACTTCGTGGACAAGTTCCTTGCCACGAGTGCGGAGAGGCTAGCCGAGAGGCAAGGCACTTTCACCCGAGGCCTCGCGCAGCTCGAGATCAACACCCTGAAGGGCAATGCAGGGCTGTACTTCTGGATGGACCTGAAGAGACTTCTTAGGGAAAACACCGTCGAAGCGGAAATGGAGCTGTGGAGGATCATCATCCATGAGGTTAAGCTCAATGTTTCGCCGGGATCATCGTTCCATTGCTCAGAGAATGGGTGGTTTAGGGTTTGTTTCGCGAATATGGACGATGAAACCATGAGAGTTGCTCTTAGGAGGATTCAGAAGTTTGTGATCCTCCATAGCTCGACGAAATCGGAGGCGAAGAAAAGCCATTGCAGAAACAAGCAGCTCAAACTCAGCTTGTCTTTCAGGAGATTGGAGGACAGAATGGCCATGTCTCCTCATTCTCCCATGTCTTCACCATTGGTTCGTGCCACTTGAATTTTTTAATGGCCTTATTATACATGTGACTAATTAATTGTGATGCTAATTGGAGGATCAGAAATGGAGGCAGAGACTATACTAATTAAGTGTAAGAAAAGGGATTTTCCCCCCCTTCTGTTTTTGATTCTTTGATGTATCGTTTATGAATGAGTAGTGATAGTAGAAAAAGTAGTAACGATCAATTTTCGGCCATTCATTTTATGCAAACAAGTAGTTGCATTGCATATATAGAGATGCCAAGATGTGTTGGCTTTTGGAATAATTTGTGTGATAGTACCAGTGCTTTTAAGATGTAGCAATAAAAACATCATTTCTTACTTCACAAATAGTATTTTTGAAGAGTAATCTTCTCTTTTATTAATAGTTAAGAGTGCAATTATTCTATAAATTCGATCGCTACAGCTATCAATGAAATGAATCATCGATTACGTTTTTAAAGTTTACTTATGCCTTGAATAGTAGTAAATGCACATCTTTTTTACCTCAAACAAAAGAAAAGAACAGAATAGTAGTAAATGTTGCAGATAGCGAAGTCTTACCTACTGTCTACTAGAATAGTAGTAAATCTGATATTCTGCCAGGCAAATATTGAGTGGTTATGTTATACGATTAGAACTATTTTAGTTGACGTTGGTGGGTAAACACACATAATTGCACAATTGCATACGATGACATATTGTTTGATGATGTAATTTGAGTATTGATTCAGTGACCTTTATGATAGAGAGATTCGAGATTTAAATTGGGGTTTTGTTAAAAAATAAAAAAGTTCAGAGCAATATTTTGATAGACAATTTGGCGCTAAAGGGATTGTGTTGGTGGTGCAGCGGCGAGTATTCTTTGGAGTTGTGGGGCCGTATTAGTGGTGCCTATTGTGGTTTAGTGGTTTTGACCTTGCTGGTGGTGTAATTTTTTAAAGGGATAATTCGGTGTTGTGGGATCATGATGGTGGTGCAGTAACTAAGTGTACTTTGCAGTTGTGGGACTGTATCGGTGGTCACCACTGTGGTTTGGTGGTTCATACTTCAGTCATGGTGGGTGGTTCATGATGCATCGGTCGAGTGTTCTTTGTAGGGCATCATCCACTATTTGAATGAAGTATGTTGTGATTTGTCGGTCTCGACTTCGGTGGTGGTGGTTCGTTGGTTATTTAGCAATTAAGGGCTTTTTGGAGGTGTAAACTGTGTTGGTGGCCCCTTTTGAGTCCAACTTAGATAATGGTGCCTCGTTGGTAGGGTATCAATTGTGTGTTCTTTGGAGAGTATCCCCTACTATTCAAATAATATCCGCTGTAGCTTGCTAGTCCCGACTTCAATGGTGATATTTTGATAGTAGTGCAACAAATCAATATTTTTTTTGGAGTTGTGGAACCCTTATACTGTACCCCTAGAGTATCATGAATATGCATTGTATATATGTAGAATGTACATTCCAATACTATTATTTGTGCATTGCAAATACAATTATGAGATATTTATACTTCTAACCCTAACTTTAGGTCGAAAGTGCCAATATAATCCTGCAAAATGAGAAAGTGCTAAAATAACCTTATCATTATGACAAAATGTGCTTTTGTCACTATTATGATGTTGACACATCAATTTGGGCATTGATCTGACCTGAAATAACAAAAATACCCTTGCCCCATATGCTGAAAGGGGTAAAAATGAGAATTCAGCTTATAGGGGCAAGGTATTTTCAACATTTCAGGTCTGGTCAACACCCAAATTGATGAGTCAACGCTGAAATAATGACAAAAGGTTATAACTGCACATTTTATCATGAAGTTACGGTTATTTTAGTACTTTCTCATTTTGCAGGGCTGTATTGACATTTTCAACCTAAAATTAGGGTCATTTTAGTACTTGACTCTACAGTTAAATTATTTCACAATCTCATATAAGAGAATGCACATACAATTTAAAATTCACAAAATGTGTAGGCCTATAATGCTCATAGAATCAGAGGAATACCATATCAATTCTTTATGGACTTAAAAAGAAATCATCCAGAACTTGTTGACCAAGAATGCTTATTTTACTATAGAGTGATGTTAGAGAGGGTGAAAATTCATAGTGATATTCATAGTGAATGATTTGGATGCTAGTAAATACTAAATCACTAATCACCAATCACCTTTATTAAGAGAGGTGCAACTAATTAGATATACATTTATTTTTTAGTATTTCCATATGTTGTTCACTATAAATTTTTCACTCTTTTATAATTACTCTTTATCATTACTCATTACTATAATTAGTTGCGCACACTTATATTCTTCTATTGTTAGAAAGTTCAAAATTGCTTATGACCAAGACCGAGTGAAAACATTGGCCCAAATAACATACAATATCCCATATCACATTTTGGGCTGTGTTTGAAAAAATTAAAAACAAAAAGAATAATAGAAGACCAGGTGGAGTCAGAGGCCCAAATCACATACATTACAATCATGGGCTGTTTTCGGGAAAAAAATTAAAAGTTAAAAGAAGACCAGATGGGCTTAGAGGCCCAAATCACATACCTTATACCCAAATCACAATAAAACTATCATTAGTCATCATGGGCTGTATTCGAAAAAATTAAAACAAAATAATAAAAAGAAAAGTGCTTTTATAACTCTACATGCTTCACATAAATGCCAATATATAACCTTCTGATAACTGAAAGTGCAAATATAACCCTTGATAGTAAAGGTAAGTGCAAATATACCCATTATGGTAATGTTTTGCTAGAATTATGTGAAAAAACTTTTGCCCCTATGAAAAAAAATAAAAAATAATTAAAAGTACAATTATACCCCCTTCTTTGCTTCTTCTTCGATTTGGGACTTCTGCCTTTGTTTTCTTGGATTTGCTACTTTCTTCGATCTGCTGCTTCTCCGATTAAAAAATAAAAGCAATCGGGGTGGTATTATCGGGTGTGGTGGCTTTGGAGCGGGGTGGTAATAGGTGGGGTGGTATTGGGCGGGGTGGGTTAGAATTTTGTGGTGGTGTCGGGGCTAGGTAGCATCGTGGCATCGCGGTGGTTGTAGAGCGGTAGGCGAGGTGGTTAGGGTTTTGCAGTGGCGCCAGGGTTGGGTAGCGTCGTGGCATCGCGATGGTGGCAGAGGGGAGTACGTCGGGCGGAGTGGGTTAGGGTTTTCCGGTGGCATCGAGGCTGGGGTGGTGTTGGGGGTAGCTATGGTGTTTGGCATCGCGATAGTGGCGAAGCAGAGTGCGGTAGGGTTTTGTGGTCGCGCCAAAGCTAGGTGTTATGGGGGCATCGCGATGGTGGGGTGGGTGACGGGTGTCGCGATAGTAGGGTGAGTGGCGTTGTGATGGTGGTGGAGCTAGGGGTGGTGGGTGGCGACAGAGCTGTAGGATTTGAAGCACCAAAGACGAAATCCGGTGTCGATGTTGTCGAGGGGGCATTTTCGGTGCTCCATGTCATTGTCGGAGACCACAATTCCGCACAACGAGCAGGTGACACCACCCTTTGAGGTTGTGAGCAGGTGGTCTTCAATATTTTTTTTTAATGTTATGGGCGTGAGTAGTGGAGTGACGTCAGAGGACTGGTTGAGTGGCGCTGGAAGAGGTAAGGTGCAGTGGCGGTGGTTGCGGCGAGAAACACATGAGGTGGCAGAACTAGCGGCAGTGGTTGTGACAAAATCGAGGGCAAAATAGTCTTTTAAAATTTGGCTTTGGCTAAAAGGGCACTTTGGTCAATGACCGGAAATGACAAGTCAATGCCGGAATATGCTCTGTGGGATTATATTAGCACTTGCATTAAGTAGGTAGGCTTGTTTTTGTACTAAATATTATCCGAGTGTTATATTGAAGCATACTCAAGTAGGTAGGGTTATATTGGTACATATCCCAAAAATAAAAGAAGACTAGATGGGATCATAGGTCAAAATCACATTCATTATACCCAAATCACAATAAAACTATCATTTTTTTTGGAAAAATAAAAATAAGAAATTAAAAAGAAGACCGATGTCATTATTCTTGAGGACTAAAAATAGTCATTTTATAAAATAATGTTACATGTAATGCCATGTTTAAATGACTGTTAGAATAATTTTGTTGGAATAGTTTAAGCAAATTTGGAGTTGATTTCGGCCGGTAATTCGTTGCTAGAATTTTGCCAGAAAGCATAATTTTTCTAAAAAATATTTTTTGCTCAATTCATATTTTTTTCCAGGTAGAGGAGAGGTGACCATGGAGGGAATGGTAGGGGGTGGTTCAGGAGAGGAGATGTGTTTCCGGAGGTGGGTGGTGATGTATTTTTCTATCTCTTAGAGAGGGGTAAGGGTGGAGATGTGTGCCTAGAGCTGGGGATGGAAGTGTATCTCAAGAGATATGTGAGGGAGGTGGTTCTCTAGATTTGAGGATGGAGAAGTGTCTCTAGAGATTGAGATTGAGATGGAGATGTATCTCTAGAGGTGGGGGTAGAGGTGTATCTCTAGAGATTGGTGAGGACTAAGGAAATTAGTTCTCTAGAGATAAGGGTGGAGATGTGTTTCTAAAGACATGGGTTAGGATGTGTCTCTAGAGGTGAATGGGGGAGGTGGTTCTATAGAGGAGCAGAGGAGTTGGTTCCCTAGAGGTGGAGGGTGTAGATGTGTCTCTTAAGGGGGGTGGGGAAGTTGGCTCTCTATAGGTCATGGTGAGTTTGGTTGCCAGAGACCATGGGTCGTGTGACTACTGGTGACTGACCAGAGGTGGTGCGTTGGCAAGCCACGGAATTTTTTTTGACAGCTTTTGACCGCAACTTTTTTTTTGGCCAAAAATTGTCGATTTGTTTTTCAACTCACACCATTTTGCAATACCTCGTGTTCATTTATAATGTCTTCGGACACCGTCAATTTTTCTGGAGAAAAACGTTGCCTATTCTAACGCCGATACTGTTAAATTTAAGAATAACTAATCCAAAAATTTTCATTTCAAAAAATGATTAAACACAACTAAATTAATTGTTTTCATTTCTAATTCTAATTTTAAGCAAAATACGCAATTTAAATATTTTTTGTAAATAAAGGTTTTAAAGTAGTAAAATATAGAGCATAAATTTAACCGTTCACAAAATGTTTCCATCTGTTCACTCAAATGGATAAAGTTATCCATATTGGCGGACATTTAGGGCAAAATGATTTAACGCCGAACCTCTCGAACCTCTTGTCTTCAACATTATACATACCCATGTCCCTACCACGGTTGTAACTATCTACACAATCGTCCGTAAAATAGATGCAATTAGACCTTACAATGCCTGGAAAATCATCAGCAGTAACACAAACGGTAGCATTATCTCCCAAAAAAACCGCATCTTTACCTAAGCAATGGATTTCTTCACATTCACCTCTCTCAACATCTACTCGATACACTCTAAACCCAACAGTCTCAAAATCATATGCCATCGGAACACCATAGACTCGATTCTCAATTTCATTGCGCGTGATTACCAGCAACTCGCCATCAGATGATTCCACCAGATACGACGTTTTCCCATTTCTGAGCATGTCTTCATCCACATGTAGTACGAGGTTGGCTAAGGTTAAGTCTGAGGCAGAGGGATCCCAAGCCCAGATGTCCTGATGAGAATCGATTCCATAGATTTTTCCATTAAAGTAACCGATGTTTGATAACCAGCGCTTTGTTTCTGTTTGCGTCCATTTTTGGTCTCCATTCTTCCAAAACATGAGGGAGTGATTACTCATAAGCACCACCACCACAAAGCTTGATGTCTCAGATGGATCAGCGGAGAGAAGCACCCGGAAATTCTTCGACTCCGATTTAGTTTTGGGGAGATGGAATTTTGTAGGGCAGAAAGGTTTGAACAAAGTGATATCACAGGGTGCATAGCCTGAAAATCAATGCAGTTAATGTTTTTTTAGAAGCAATTGAATCTAATAAATATATTTCTTATAAATATTTGAGTTCGTCTCTTGAAAGACGATCATTTCGTAAGTTAGGGAAAAATTCACGTTAAAACTGTAAATCAAAAGAAATCAAGATAACATTTCAGTTTACTTTAATCGGGTCATAAACGTATAACTACTAAGCGTTGCATAACACACTTTTAATATTACAACTAATACTTTTTAATTTTCGATAATTCTAATTCAGTTTCTTCTTTCCATATATCGATGGAAAAACGGTGTTTCCAAAAATTTTGCATAAATAATTTTTCTAAGTAATAGGAAAGACAGTTGAGCTTTGTAATTAAACATATTCAGATGTTAATTAATTTAATTGGTAACCAGCCTTTTGACCGGTCTTAAATTTTCAATATTTGAAAGAAAAAAAACATGATAATTAACATTTTTTATTAGACTAGTAGGTATTTATGTACAAGTAGCTAATCGCTTTTTGAATTGACTTTGTGAGTTATATAAGTATAAATAGCTAACAGCTTAGATAACAATTGCTAAATTATCATTTTCCAAACACAATTTACATAAATGAAACATACTTATCAAATATATGTGTGAAGTCAAACAAATAACTAAATGAATAACGATTTTTTTGTGTGATTTATTTTAAAAATCAAAAGCAATAATATCTCCAACTTTTCTTATTGACTATGGATCTTGTTGGTAGAACTGTACTTATAAGCAAAACTGGATTATTTTAAAAGCAGGGGTAAACCAACTTTTGTTTTTCCTCCAAAAATAACTCCTGCTTTCAAAATAAATTGCTTTTTTGAACAAGTGTTTTGCTTATAAGCAAAATCGTTTATAAGTTCTGCCAAACAAAGCCTATATAAGTTGAGATGGAAAATTTAATAAAGTTTCAAGAATAACGAAAATTTTGTCATATAATTACTCATTTTTTAACAATTATCTTCATATTTTTAATCCCACTATAAAAATGAGTCAGACCGTATCACTCAAGTCATTGTATTATAAGTTATACAAGTATAAAGAACTAACAACTATCGAACACAATTTACAAATTTAGAATAAGAATTTATCAAACACAATCTATAAAGTCAAACCAACCATAAGAAACGAACTAATAAAGTCAAATCAATTAAACAAAACAACGACTAACAGTTAACAGCTAGCAAAACAAAACTAACAATATATTTTTTTTTTAAACAAACACAATTTATTAAGTCAATCAAATGCATAACTAAACATCTTTTGTAATGAAACTCATAACGTACCTCGAGATTCTATGGCCAGAATCCATCCAAACCTTGCCTCAACGCATATTTTACCCTTTGCTTCCGGAAGTGGTGTCGACGCGCTAATCTTCCCGTCGGAGAAGCTGTACAGCTCGCGATCATCGCCGCCACATTCATCCGTGAGAAGAAGAAAAGGGACCTTACTGTGAATGAACTTATCCTTGGTGGCGGCAAATCGCCACCTAATACAAACCCCTCTAAACGCTATAAAGTCTCTTACGACCGTTAAATTAATAGCTATCTTCACCAGCAGTTCGACCGGAAGGCCTGACCAATCGTACATGGATTCCATCTCTGCTATTGAAAGATTTAGAGTATGTTTAGTGGAGTTGTATTTATAAATAAAGTTAGCTTATTTTAAATGTGCTTCTACTTCAGATATAGCTTATATTTCTATTTTAACTTATGTTTCCAAAATAAACACCTTTTATATCGGTATTAAAAGAAAAAAGTAGGCTTAAAGTCGGTCCAATATAGGAGGGAAAGAAAAATACCCGGTGCATATGAATAACAAGGGTTTCTTGAGAAGAATTTTCTTTCTTAAAACAACTAGGGTTTCTTAAAATAGCTTGAAGCTACATTGAAAATATAAAAGTTAAACCGATATTCTTACCTTTTTTTTTAAAAAAAATACGTTCTAAACTATTTTCTAGCAAGTAGTAGCTAATTGGTCTTATCTATCCCGTTTTTAAAACTTAATTAAAGTAGTTCAGTAATTACTATTTTTAGTTCATTTAATTTTAGGTAAATTAAGTTTACTTAAAGACATGAGGTCATAAGATCGTCAGGCTCGAGCGTAAAAATGGTAGCTTTGTTTTCTGCTTTTCTCTGAAATTTAAGTTAGAAATGGGAAACAAAATATCTCCACCTGGTTTCTGGAAGGTGGATCAATTAATTCAGGGAATATTATATATGTTGCCATTTTTTATGCTGGAGGGTTATCTAATATTATTAAGTTAATAATATTTATAAAATTACTATAAATAAAGTAAACATACTACATTCATTTAAAGTGGTCGTTTTACTGTTTTGAAGAAGTGACTATAATCCCATTTTACAATTTCCATGTGCTTCTAAAACAATCAAACAAAAATAAGTGTAAAATGAGTTAAACTTGGTTTAAATTTAAAAGCCACCCATTTTTTTCATGAGATGTTTTCATGTGAACTAGACTAAACTTTAACCAATGCCTTTTATGTAATTTCAACTATATTTTAGCTCCACAGACCTATCTCTAATAATTTTACATGGACCCGTTTCTTTTATTTTACAGGGACCTATCACCTATATTTTTTCAGGGGCTTTTTTGTCCAACTTTTTCTCATAATTTTCCAGCTATCTGCAATCTGCAAAAAATATATTTAAAAAATGTTTTTAAAATTTAAAAAATCAATATGATCAGTGAACTTAAAATTATAAACATCAGCAAAAAATAGCAGAACATCAATGAAAAATAATAAAACATCGACTAAAAGTTACAGCAAAAAACATATACAAAATCAAATAAAATAAAATAGCAAAAAACATATAAAAATCAAATAAATATCAACAAATATTTTTTTAAATGCCGACTACAACTAACAAAAAATCAACTGAAAATCATAAAAACATCAACAAAAGGTAAGTTATCAAAAAAATTAAAAAACTACAAACATCAACTTATATCACCGAAAAGCTAAAAACATCAATTATTATCATCTAAACATCACCCACAAAATGAAAAACACCAGCATAAGGAAAAAAACAGTACAAAAAATCAACCATATCACCAAAAAAGCTACAAACATCAACCCATATCACCTAAAATCATCTAGAAAATGTAAAACATCAACAAAAAAGCTACGGCGCCTCAAGAGTATGAATTATTCACCCTGAAAATCATAAAACATCAATTTTTTAAATAAAAAACTACATGCATCAACATATATCACCCAATAGCTAGAAACACCAATTCCTAACACCCGAACCTCATCCGGAAAATGAAAATCATCAACATAAGAAAAGACACAACAAACATCAACTCTTATTACCAGAACCTCAATCAAAAAATTAAAAACATCAAAATTAAAAAATATTAAAATATCAATCCATATCACCCAAGAAAAACTACAAAATATCAACTCATATTAATTAAACCTCACTTGAATAATGAAAATCATCAACATAAAGAAAGAAAAAGCTATAAACATAATATTTAAAAAAGCTACAGTACCCCAATCATCCAGAAAATGAAAATCATCAACATAAGAAAAAAGGCACTACAAACATATACTCCTATTACTAGAACCTCAGTCGGAAAATGAAAAATATCAACATGAGAAAATAAAAAATAAAAATATCAATCCATATCACACAAATAAACTACAAAAAAAATCAACTCATAACCACTATACCTCACCAGAATAGTGAAAAACATCAACATGAGAGAAAAAAACTACAAATCTTAACCAAAAAACCACAGTACCTCAACAACATAAATTCTTCAAAAATATATATGTTCTAGTGGGATTTGAACCCATGTCTACAACCTCATAAATTAGAGTATAAACCACTACACCAAAGAACGCTTACTAATCATTTATTCAATCAAATAAAATTTAAACCTCAGCTGTAAAACCTCAAGAATATTCTTCAAAAAACAAAGCCTAACAATATTCAAACCCAGGCCTACAACTTCAGGAGATAGAGAACTAACCACTACACCAAACAACTTTTTATTGTTTATGAACTCAATAAAAAAAATATTAAATCTCAGCAAGTTTATGGAAAAAAGATAAAACACAAGATTAAATCTCACCGCTCATGTGCAAAACCTCAACCTGCCGCCGTCCAACGCTGCCGCCACCGCCATTGTCGTCGTTCGTGCGTTGTTGCATGCACTGTCTTCTTCTCCACCGAGGCACGTGGATCTCACAAGCTTGAACAAAAAATGCAGCAAAGCCTCGTCGTTGGAATGCTATGCCCCGTCGTCGCTGGAAAAGTCACAGCGCCCTCCGTTCTGTAGCAAGCACCTCCGGAAACGACGATCGCGCCATTCTGCAGCAAGCGTCTGCGGTTCGAATTGGTACTCCGCCGGAAATGTCGAGCTAGGGCATGGTGCTGTTCGAATCGGTTGTTCTTCTCACTCCACCAGAAACGTCAAGCTTGGGCACGCCACTGTTTGAATCAGTTGTTTTCTTCACACTCTGCCGGTGGAAGCCTCAGAAGCATAGATTATCTCCGGTGGGAGCATCGATCGTCAGCATAAAAAAACATAGATCTCGCCAGCGGAAAACAGAGAAGAACTGGTGGAAAATCGGTGAAAATCCGATGGTCAGAGAATATAGGTGGTGGCGGCGAAAATTCGACAGAAATCATGCAGAATCCGACAATAACTGTTTTCCAGAGGCGGTTACCGGTAGGAGGAGGCGGTTTCCGATTAGAGGAGGAGGAACAAAGAAAATGAAAATTCTATTTTTTATATATATAGTATTTTGATAATTACACAACATGTGCCTAAATTTATTAGCATATTAAAAAACCCCATCCAAAATGAAATTTCTTATAATTGCACAATAATCTATGGCCTAAAGTTTAAACTGGTTAAAATAAGACTTTGTCTTTTTTCATATAGACAATATTATATTTTGGGCAAAATTTATTAATAACCCTAAATTTTGTTGAAAATACTAATATAATCCTGCAATCTGAAAAGTATCACTTTAACCCTAACTAATTATTGTATGTGCAAATATAACCCTAAGTTTCAAAAATTTTGTACCGATATAGCCAAACTCCCTAATTCCGGCGTTGACGTATGAAATTTTGGCAATGACAAGAAAGGGGAATGATGGAAATACCCACTCAACCCCGCTGCCACCTACCCGCTCAACTCCGCTGCTCACATACTGTCGCTCAGCCTCTCCTCACCCACACCATCAAAAACCCTAACCGTCGCTCACCCCGCTGCTCACCTACCGCCGCCACCCGCTAGCTTAGGAAACCTCCACCAACGTAAACCGTAGCCCCATGCCGCTCCGTCTCGCTTAGCCCCACGCTGCTCTGCCACCAGCTTAACCTCACCGCCACAATGCATTTAATTGAGAAAGATAAAATCAGGAGGACGAAGAAGAAAAGGGTCAGGAGGGGTTAAATCGGGGACGAAGAAGAAAAGGGTAACAAGGGAAAGGGCAATTCGGTTTTTCACAATTTTTGAATTTTTCCTTTTTAAAAAAATCAAGGGTAAAACTTTCTTTTTCACAAAATCTGGCCATCAAAACCTTGACTAAAAAATTAGCGGAGGCAAAGGTTAGATTAACACTTTCTAAGATTGCAGGGTTATATTGACACTTTCAACCAAAAGATAGGCTTATTTTAGCATTTTTCTCTTACATTTTATATGTTGTTAAAGCCTTATTTAAATCACCTAACTGTTTTACAGAATTATTTTTAATTAATATAATTAATGAGATGATTTGATATTTATTTTCACTTTTTCCACGAGATTCTCATAATATTAAAAACCTTTTTCAATATATATATATATTGCAATAAAAATAATAATTATTTTATTTTAAAAGTTATAAAAATAAGATTTATCATGATCGGTCTAACAATTAGGCGTAGAAGTGTTCAAAACTGTCCGCTTAAAATAAATAACCGAGTTATTTTTTAATCGGATACCCGACCCAAAAATTATACATTTTAAATGGTTTGGGTCCGGGCTGCACAAATATTATTTGCAGATACTCAGGATATTAGGTAAAAATTAAATTTATTTAATTATTATACTTCCTCCATCATACTATAAATTGCTTAATTAATTTTTGGGAGTCAAACTCTGTAAACTTTGACTGTAAATATAAATTAATCTGTATATAATAAAAATATCATGTGAAATGTTGTTTGATTCATCTTAACATTTATTTTCTAAACATCAATTTTTATACAATATTATTATAACTAATTAGAGATATTTACAGTCAAACATACTCATTGAATACCATGAAAAGATAATTAAATAATTTATAGCGGGACAGAGTGATTCATATTAAATAGTATTTTCTATATATCTACTCCCAAGTTCCAATTATTCTTATCTACATAATATTAATAATTAATGAAAGTGAATCTACCTAATATCCAAGTGCCAAGTTTTCAATCATTTCGCTTCAACCCAAAAAATTTAATTGATCCTTCTGAGTCCCAACTCTTCCCATTCAGACCCAAAATTCCCAATTGTACCGAGGATCGCAACTCTATACCCCACTCTCCAAGACTCCTCTAAATTACTAGCATCGAACTTGAAAAATGTTTGGTTGGTGATGAAGATACATCAATTGTGGATCTCTCTTGTTTGGTTATGTATCCAATTTAATGTTTTGATTTGGTTTTCCATGAAAAATTTCATACTACTTTCATCCTAGCAAAAATTGCATAGTTGACCTTTTGGAGTCAAACTAACCAAATTTAAACTATTTTATTCTATTGTTACATATGTAAGACCTTTGTCATTTAATACATTTTTGAATTCATCATAGCATATATTTTATAATTATATATATATATATATTTAAAATAGGCACATAAGAAAAATACTCAATATGTAGTTAAATTTTAATGCAGTTAACTTTAAAAGTCAAATTATATCATTTTTGGTGGGACAGATGAAGTATTAAGCTTTCAAAGCCTCTTCATCAAATTAAAAAATCTTAACATAATAATTCTCTTCCTGCCACTTCAATACAATTTGTTAAGTTCAGCTTAGGTAATATGTGATGATGATTACATAATTGTTACTCTTATAAATCATTATATGCTGAATTTCAAAATAATCCTTTTTTTAGTAATGCCACAAAAATTCAAGTGTTATTACTGTAGTGGCATCATTAAAAAAATATTTTTTCTTGCACTAATACTAGTTTATGTAACACAGTGATACTCGATCCCTCCCAAGTTAAATTGAACGGATTTTTTTTCATGCTCATCAAGAAACTTGTCTAACCGTTAATATATTTAATTACATATAATAACGGCAAACAAAAAGTTCCTTTTGAAAAATTACTTGTTATGACGAATCCAACAATATCACATACGATAGTAATATTGCTTATATATCTATTCAAATATGCGGTTAAAGTTGGACGGTGAATAGTGACATAAAGTGAAGTGTGCAGTTTGGGACGGAGGGGAGTAATTATTTTAAGAACTGCAATTTTAAACATGTCAAGATGTACTCTGATCAGGGGGCGGAACTCGGGGGTGCGCCAGCCTCCCTTACAATCCGCCGATCAAAGAATTATAGGTATTACCGTAGAAGATTTATGTTGAAATTAGTCGATCCACCACCCTAACATTTTGAATCTTGGGGTGCTGAAAATTTTGATAGAAATGGTGGTTGTGTTAGTAAAATTAAGCAAATTAAAATTATGGATGTGGAAAGCTGAAGAAGAAAATTTTGCAGAGGCCGCCGAAGTAATGCCGAAGAAGATGATGAATTTGATTTACTTCTTTATCTTTATTGAAAATATGAGTTGTACGACATCATTCAGCCCTTATGCTAATTATTCCTTTTTTTTCTTCTTTTAGCTCATTGTTTGGGCCTTTTTCGTGGTCTTTCTTTTTTGGACTTTTAACCTTTTTGGCCCTAAATTTGGTCTCTCATTCAACTGCATTCATTTTTCTATTCTTGGTGATTAATTAATTCTTCAATCTTTTTTCCTCATCTTCCCATTAGGGGAGATGAGAAACAATAATTTATTTTATCTTATATTTTTTATATTCAATAAGTGTGAAATTTATTTTCGCAGATTTGTTTTGTTTTTTAACCTGATCGATTAAATCATTGTATTCATGATGATAATTCGATTTAGTTGTTCACGTTGATGTATAATTCTCAATCTGCTTGTTCAGATTGTGTGTTCGTAGTTTTGTTGGTTTTATTTTGGGTTTCCATTAATTTGGATTCGTTAGATTTGTATTTTTTAAGTTGTTTACAGTTTGGACAACATAGATTGTGGTTGGATCAAGTGGTGTTACAGTTGTAGAAGATCCATGTTTGGCGCAGTGATATTGATGTGTGATACACTTCTCTCTGCCAAGTGGTCATGATTTTCGCGGGAAACAAGTTAATATCCCCGAGAGCGATGTTACAGTTTTTATTGGATCTTTGATCTGTAATAGTACAGGCGATTAGTCTGGTTGACATGTAGTTTTGATATCTTTGCAATATGTTAGTTATTTCTAGAAACTAATTAGATTGGATGTCAATTCCACTCATTGTAATCGCCGCTGGACATTTTTCCAATCATCTTGGAATGATTGCTTTTTTAAAATAAATAAATAAATAATTAATCTTTCCTTATTTACAACATCCAATATTTTATATTGATCTCCATTTATAATGAAAGTTGTTTTTTTAAAAATTTATTCTTAAATTAGATACACTTTCCCTTTTGATATATATTTTAAAATTGTCAAACTTCATTTTATTTGCAACTTTTAGTGTGCACTTTTTTATCACAAAATCTTGTCTTATACCGATTAACCATTAGGCGGGGTCATTTTATAATTGATGGTTGTTTGATAATTATTTTTATTTATTGCAACGAGATTCTTATAATTTTAAAAAACATTTTAAATGTGTTGTAATGCATAAATAATTACAATTTGACCCTAAATGTTATTAAAACGAGGTATTTCATGAATTATCAAATTGTTAGTCTGTCTAATGAGAGACTTTTTATTTTCTTTTATAAGTTTTGCTATTTAACCTTTAACAATGATTAATTTTGGTACATGTGAATACGTAATTAGTTATAATATTAGAAATTTTAGATGTTAGACACTAAGAGTTAACTCATAAAGATATATTTTAATTTAATTTTAATATAATTTTAGATGATTAGATATAATGTTGTACACTACCATGTTTTTTACCATTATAAACAATTCCCCCTATTATTTGACTCTGATTCCACCACTGACTCTAATGCTTAACCCGAACAATCTAAATACCCGCACTTTTAAGTATCTAATTTTCTAGATCCGAACATTCTAAATACCCGCAATTTTAAGTGCTCTCTCTGTCCCAAATTAAATTGTACATAATTTTTTTCATGGTTTCCGACACACACGTTTGACCATTGATATATTTAACTATGTGTAATATCGGCAAACAAAATATTACTTTTTAGAAACTACTTGTTATTACGAATCTAATAATATCACATATAACAATATTATTATTTATACATTTATTCAAATACGTAGTTAAAGTTTTCTTAATTTTATTGAATTTTTAATTTTGTACAATTTAATATGTGATGGATGAATTATCTAATTTCTCTGGATCGAGTCATGGACCACATTGTCGGCTACTTGTACATCCTTACTCAGATTGGTTCAAGACTTGTCTTGAATTTCTTGTAAAAATTCGCATGTATATTTACTTTTCATTGGCTGAAAAAATAAAATGAATCCCCCTTGCTCGTTTGTAAAAGCCATATTTTAGTCATGATGATTCTGTATTTTAGTCAATATGATTTTGTTCAAGGTAAAAGAGTAGAAAATTTTATATGTTGAGAAGTAGTGTACATACTGTTTGATAGATCTTACAAGCTGCTTTGATTATAAACAAACTATTTTTTAGTGTTTGGTAAAATACTAAAAAGTAGTTTATTTTTAAACCGGAAACTATTTTTAGGGAAAAGCAGAATCTGGTTTCCCCCTACTTTCAATATAAGTTAGTTTTGCTTATAAATACATCTCTGCTAAATAGAACACACTGCTTATTGAGGATATTTTGTAATTAATATTCTTTTCCTACTACTATTCTTGTTATTTTGTAATTAATATTCTTTTCCTACTACTATTCCTCGGATATTTGTAATTAATATTCTTTTCCTACTACTATTCCTCGGATATTTTGTAATTAATATTCTTTTCCTACTACTATTCTTACGTCTTCCTCGGTTCCATCCAAAAACCCCAATCCAGGCACACTGCTTAATATTCTTTTCCAACTTAATTAGGTTTAGGTAAATATTCTTAGATTAGAATCATTTTCCATAGTTGACTAGTCAACATATTTTCCTTTTCCTTTTCTATACAGGAATTAGTTAGTTAAATTTTACCTTTTCCTACTGGCCTTTGGTCATGTATTTGCCCTATATATAAGGGCCTTCTATTATCAATACAAGCACGCAATTATATTTTTACATGGTATCAGAGATAAAATCCTGAAAACCATAAAACCATGAAATATAATATAATCTCAGCGTCCGCTTCCGCCGATCAAATGCCCGACGCTGATTACCCAACAATTACTGATAAAACTGAGCAGTCCGGCGATTTCAATCCGCCGATGACTGAAGAAGACCTCCAAGTCGCGCAGGATGCCGCCGAAATTGCCAACGCCGACCTCTAGTCCGCTGCTGCCAGCGACCAAGCCGCTGAAGACATCGTACAAGCTGCGGCCGATCTTGCCACCGACGATCGCCTCTGAGTTGAAATTACCACCGCCAAGAAATTCAGTGCCTCGGTTAATGCTCATGGGCCATTACCAACATCTCTATTTTTCTTCATGCTACAGATAACTTGACTCTGCTAGTATCTCTGGTTTTCTGAAGGGTGATAATTACTGTGAATGGGCCTTAGCTCTTTGCAACGCTTTCCGAGGAAGGCGTAAGTTGGGGGTTTTTGGATGGAATAATTGCTTTCCTGGATATTGATTCTTCTGACTATGATACTTGGTTTGTCGTTAACTCTATTCTTGTTGGATGGATCCTCTAGACCATTGATCCATCTCTTCGTTCATCCATCATTTACCATGACACAACTAAGCAGATGTGGGATTGCTCAGTGTTTTTCTATTGGGAATGGTCCTAGACTTGTGTAGATTCGTTCTGATCTTGCAAACTATCGCCAGAACGGACAACAAATTGCTAATTATTTTGGCAAATGTCAAATATTGTGGAATGAGTGAAACCAACATCTACCACCCCATTCTTGTCCCTGCAAAACTTGTACCTGTCAATGTTGTTTATGGGTTGCCAACGCTGTCACTGATCGTGAGAATGAAGTTATACACCACTTTCTCATGGGATTGGATGATGGCTACAACACTCTTCGTTCAATTATCATCTCTTAAGACCCATTGCCAACTCTTAGTCGCGTCTATGCCCTTGAAGTTCAGGAGGAGTGTCACAAGACCATAGTACGATTTCGTGATTCTCAAATGGACTATGTAGCATTTGCTGCTCCAACACGACGTGGCTAATCAGGTGTCAATATGTCCCAAAGCCAAATTGATCGCAAGAATCTGGTATGCACCCCACTATGGACGTAAATAATATGATGCTAATACCTGCTTTAAATTCACAGCTTCTCAGATTGGTACCCGCAGAACCGTGGAGCAGGCCACCAACAACAGTCGCAATAGCCTGCAAATCGGACAACCGCCGCCGCTGCCACCCAGACCGTTGCCACCCCGCCCCTACTTCTTTTGGTTCTGCATCAATCAGTCTTGATAGATCGGTTGGGACCCAATCTTTAAGCTACCTAGTGGAATTCAGTCTTAAATTTGATTTCTAAACTAAATACCACTGGCATAAAGCCTGGTAAGTCTTCTTTAATTTGGATCATTGACTCTGGCGCTTCTTGTCATATGACTGGCGACAAGGAGTTTCTGCACGATATTATCCCTGTTGAATCTGTTGATGTTATTTTCCCTTATGGAACCATATCTACTGCTATCTAGCTTCCAAGGCACTCTACGTGATATGAATATCCTTGCGGAGACTCTTGATTGCGGAATTTTAGATATTTGACTAAACGAGGGATTTCCCAAACCTTAGTATAGCTGCACAAACTGATCAAAACTAGTCCTCGGGATCTTGAACAGATCGAGAATTGTGACCCTAATTAGCCCATGAGATTAGTTCACAAATCGAAGGTATTGATACTTAATTATCTCGAAGGATTAAGCAACAATGAAGATAGCTCGCAAGCACATAAAATGATTTCAAAATTCTGAATATATGATTGATAAATAGGTGTAAATTTTCGTGGATGGTCTCCCCTATTTATAGAGTATAATTCGACCACTCAGAAATAGAAACAGAATGGGATTTAGTAGTTCCCGCTAGAAGGTCAAAAGAATTATAGCAGCTTTAAAAAGTTAAAACCATCTCTAACTAAAATACCAAAAATAAAATGAGTATATATGGAAAAAATTTATTCAAGCTAATATTGAACAAATATTGTCTTATCTAATCTTTCCAAATCTAATTCTAATCAAATCATAACTGAATATTCTAAACCCTAATTAAAATATTACCAAAATTCTTCTAAGCCAACGTGGCCGAGTTTATGGGCTTTATTCATAAAAATAAAATGACCACACTACTTCATTAAAAAAACCAGCGAAAAAAGAGTATAGTTTTGAGCTCTTAAAAATACTAAACTAAGAAAACTATAATAAATGACATTTTTGATATCGTATCGACACCTCCAATCAATCCGCAAATATATTCAAAATAAGGTAGTTTTTCTTATAAATACACCTCTTCCAAACATAGCACGCTACTTCTCCACATATAAAATTTTCTCGCAAAAAAGTGTCATTTATATTTATTTCAAAAAAATTGATTTTTTTAAAAATCAATCATTCCAATATGCTGGGAAAAACGCCCAACGACGATTACAATGAGTGGAATTGACATCCTCTAACTAACCCCTAGCAATAACTAACATATTGCAAGGATATCTAAATTACATGTCAACCAGACTGATCGTCTATACTATTACAAATCAGACATCCAATAAAAACTGTAATATCGCTCTCGAGGATATTAACTTGCTTCCCGCAAAAATCATGACCACTTGGCAGAGAGGAGCGTATCACGCATCAATATCACTGCGCCAAACAGAGATCTTCTACAATTGTAACATCACTTGATCCAACTACAATCTATGTTATCCAAACTGTAAACATCGTGAAAAATATAGAGCCGACGTATCCAAATTAATGAAAACCCAAAAATAAAATCACAAATAAAATTACGAATACACGATCTAAACAAACAGATCGAGAACAATACATCAACATGAACAACTAAATCGAACTATCATATCATGAACACAACGATCTAATCGATCAGGTCGAAAAATAAAACTAATATGTGGAGATAAATTTCACACTTATTGAATAACAAAACATAAATTACAATAAATTATTATTCTCCATCTCCCATAATGGGAAGATGGGGAAAAAGATTGAAGAAGAAGGGATGCAACAAGATGGGAGAGAGGGGGATGCCAACTAGGTTTGCCATGAGTTTTTAACTTTAAAAAACTTATATAATGTAGAGTATGTTTCTTGAAAAATAATATTTTAACAAGCATCCACTTTTTTGTCGGACCGGATCATAAAGCAAATACTAGTAGTGTAGAAATTAATATCCAAATATGTGATACTCATTTTTTTACACAATAATAAGCATTGGTTTACTCTCAATCTTGCAAATTTTCATATAAATCAGCATAAGTTATAAAAAGTAAAAGAGTACGTCTCTTGAAAGATAATATTTCAATAAATTATGAAAAAAAATCAAGGTTTAAACTCAAAAGTATAAGAAATCAAGATAATTTTTTTTATTACATTAATCGAGTCATAAACTTATAACTACTGTACGTTGCATAATAAATTTTTAATATTGCAACTAAACCTTTTACTTTTTTGTAATTTTAATTCAACTCCGCCTTTCCATATACCTATGGAAAAATTGTCCTTCCCAAGATTTTGTCAAAGTAAATTAGTCATAAGTAAAATTTACATTTTGAAAATATGATTTAAAAAAATTATGCCCAAACTAGAAAATTCTAAATTAATTCTGAAAACTAGTTGGCTTCGAGTATAACCGGATCGAGTTGATAAATTTAACTAAAAATATTTTAATAATATTTTCTACATATCTATTCCCAATTCTTAGTTGTCTATCTATATGTAATATTAATTATTAAATAATATATTCTAAAATAATATTCAAATGCTAAATTTTCAATCATTCTCTTTCAATTCCGAATTCTCAATTGTTCCTTCTGAGTTTCGCTCTTTCCCTTCCAGCCTCAAATTTTGAGGTTGGCCCACAATCACAAAATTTTCTTTTGTTGTACGTGTACTTAAAAAATTTTACATTTGGCTTTCACAAATTTCATAACAAACTTTCATAAACTCTCCCCTAAATTAAAAAAAAAAATCAACACGGTGATTTTCCCCATCATTTCTTCATATTTTGTTAATTTCATCTAAACTAGAGAATAATGATGATGATTAAGAACTTGTTACTCTTAATGATCATTATATGTTGAATTTTTCAATGATAAAATGTGATAATTATTTGTAAAAAAATATCACGAGAATTCAACTCCATTACCAATATCTTAATCATATTTTTCTCGCACTAATACAAATCTATGTAATGTAATGAAATAATAATTTATTTCAAAATTTAAATTTTAAACGGGTCAACAGGTACTCTGTTACCCGGTCCAATCAATCCGGTTACCTGCATTGCGAGTACCCGGTTATTCCAAGCCGGGCCACCAACCACATTTTCAACTACCCGCACATGCAGGTAATCGGATGTGCGAGTACCCGCATTTGAACACCTATCATCCCAATTTGATGTAACGTGATTCCCTAGTTTTACCCTGGATGTAAGGATGGCAGTGGACGGGTTTTTGGTGGAGGTCCGCCCCGCATCCGCCCCAATGGAGCATGTATGAATGTAATTTTTGTGGGGGCGTGGTGGGTATGGATATGGAAATTGATACCTTCCATGGGTAGTGGGTCGTTCATGGATATTAGTTCATACACACCCCACCGTTGCCCACCCCACTATATCCGCAATGTGGACACTAATTTATTATATAATAAACTATTATTTATCCATAATACACATATTTTACTTATAATATTTTGAGTCTGTCTCTTGAAAGTCTTTCCATAAGTCATGGAAAGACCAATGTTTAAAGTATAAATTAGAAGAAATTAAGATAAAATTTTTGGGTTGTATGAACCGAGTTATAAAATTTATAACTACTACACGTTGCATAATAAAACTT
>JAULKM010000009.1:1793223-1807426 GCA_032355605.1 Rubia tinctorum
GGTTGGGCGAGATTTCCATTTGAATTAAAGATCCAATATTCCGCAATCCAGAGTCTTCGTAAGGAGATTCATATCAGTTGTGCTTATAACTTGTTATATAATAACATAAACTTAATAACTCCATATGAACTTTGGCATAAAATAAAACCAAATCTCAATCATTTGAGAGTTTGGGGTTGCCGAGCCATAGTAAGATTTCCTGAACCTAAGAAGCGGAAGTTGGGAGAAAGAGGTGAGAAATGCATCTTTATAGGTTGTTCACACAATAGAAAAGCTTATAAGTTTATGGTTATTGAGCCAAATGACTCTATTTAGGTTAATACTATAAAGGAGTCATGAGATGCAATCTTTATGAACAAAGATTTACAACAATTCCAAGAAACATTGGAAATGACTCAAAGTTTAGTGAGTTTGCATCAAATGACCCAAATGACAAAAATAAAGTCAATGAGTTGAAAAGAAGTAAAAGAGCTAAAAAGACCAAATCATTTGGGTAAGATTTTATTAGTTATCTTGTTGAAGGTACAAGATATAATTAGAGTAATAAAATCTATTGTTTATTAATTGTTGAAACAGATCCAAAGACGTTTGACGTAGCAATAACATCTCACTATGTTCCATTTGGTAAAGAAGCTATCAACAATGAGATGGATTCAATCATGAGTAATATTACTTGGGTACTCAAAGGTATACCACCTAGTTCCAAAGAAATTGATTACAAATGGATCTTCAAAAAAGAAGTTGAAGGTGGATGAAACCATAGATAAGTATAAACCAAGGCTACTAGCTGACGGGTTTACACAAAAATATGGTCTTGAATACTTTGATAGTTATTCTCCAGTATAAAGAATAGCTAGCTAGTATAAGGGTACTACTTGCCAAAGCATCAATCAAAATATAGTTATTCATCAAATGAATGTGAAAACTACATTTTTAACTGGTGAATTGGATGAGGAAGTTTATATGAAACAACTGGAGCGGTTTTTAGTATCAGGACAAGAGCACAAAGCGTGTAAACTTGTCATGTCATTATAAGGACTTAAACAAGCTCTGAAACAATCATACCAAAAATTTGATCGAGTGATACTTACTAGTGGATTCAAAGTAAATGAATCAGATAAATGCATTTACAGTAAGTATTCAAATAATAAAGGTGTCATAATTTACTTGTATATTGATAACATGCTAATCTTTGGTTCAGACATTGAACAAGTCTTAGAAGCCAAAAAGTTGCTCTCGAGCAAATTTGATATGAAAGACATGAGAGAGACTAATGTTATTCTTGGAAGAGAAAGTGCTAATATTACCCTACATTTATGACATAAGTGCAAATATAACCATTTGGTTTGAAAGGGCCAAAATGACCCTAGATAAATCATGAAAGTGACAAACCATCCAATCCAATAATTTTTTGCCGGAATTTGAATAAATGACTCATTTTCCCCTCTAAAGAATAAAACCTACAAAGGGGTAGTGACTTTTATGCCCCTACTTTTTCTTCTTCTCCTAAACCCTGAACACCACCCTCACCTTCTTTAATCCTAACCTCCACTCTCACCTTCTTCTTCCAAGTCCATCACGATGAAACTCCAGCTTCACAATCCAGCGCGGAGGAGGCGGTGCCGCCACCATTCGCGACCTTGCATTCAAGGTGAAGAAGAAGAGTCTTTGACTGTCAGGGCCTTTCATTCGCGTTCGTCGTAGGTCTTGATGTCCTCATTGCAGGAGAATTTGAGAAGCTTGACGCGCCTGTCCTTGAATTTGTCGACGTACAAAGCCATGACGATGAGCTCCATCGTTCTCACTTCAATAGAAAAGGAGAAAAAGATCGCTTTATCTTCCCTATCAGTGACAGATCCCTTTTCACTATCGTTGAATTTTTCTTCCCCACCAAAACAAGCCTTTTCTTCGACGCTGCTGGCAACAAGAACCTCCATGGAAATTGGTGGAGCTTTATCGTTGGCGATGGTCAGGAATTAAGCTGGGAGGATGGATGGGGTGGGGCTGGCTTGGGTGGAAGGGTAGTGGTGGTGGCAGGATGGGAGTGGAAGGTTGGTGGCGGGGTTAGCTAAAGAGGGAGTTGGGTGGAGAAGACGGTGATCTGGGTGGAGAGGTATCATTTTTAGGCGAGCTACGTGGAGAGGGAGGGAGTGTAAAAATGTCCTTAAAATTCCAGGTTTTGACCGAGGGGCATTTTCATCTTATTAAGTCTGCTCAACATCGTTCTCATCAAAGACAACTCCGGAAATGGTCTCTGAGGGTTATATTGCCACTTTCATTAAAAACTTAGAGTTGTTAATTTTTCTTTCAAAAAGTTTAGGGTTATATTGGCAGTTTAGAAATTGTATAGAGTTATTTTATTATTTAGCCCTTATTGAAATTAGAATATAGAAAAAAACAATGATCTATTACACTCTCACAATCTCATTACATTGATAAGATCCTTAGAAGGTCTAATCATTATGATTGCAAGCCGGTCTCAACTTCCATTGACTCTAAACTTGAGTATGTGAAGAATGTGGGAAATGTTGTATCACTGCTGGAATATTCAAATATTATAGGCAGTCTAACGTATGTCATGACTTGTACACGTCCAGATATTATTTATGCGGTTGGATTGTTAAGATAATTCACAAGTAATTCTAACAAGCATCATTGTCTTGGCGTTACAAAAGTTTTAAAATATCTTACGCACGCAAATGATTATTGTATCAACTACACATGGTATCTTTTAGCTCTTGAGGGTTATTCAGATGCTAGTTGGATAAAAAAGTAAGACAAACACTCATCTAAAAGCGGGTGGATCTTTTTGTTGGGTGAGGGATCAATTTCTTAGGATTCAAAGAAATTTTTTTGTATATCTAACTCTACTATGACTTCAGAATTTGTGGTATTAGCTTAATCTAGCAAAGAAGTTGAATGGTTAAGAGACTTATTACATAATATACTGCTTTGACCTAAGTTAATATTACCAATATCCATTCATTGTGATAGTACTTAAATGATTTCCAATGCATATAGGGAAGTATATAATGGAAATATCTAGACACATTAGAGTGAGGCAAAATATGTTTAAAGACTTCATACAAAGAGGAGACATAACCGTAGACTTTGTCAAATCCTTTGACTAGGGGATTAAATAGAGATATGGTGGAACATGCATCCATCAAGATGGGATTAAATTTTGAAACATAAAACCATAAGGATGGAAACCTCAATTTGATGCTAGTTAATTTACAAGTCTTGAATTTAATGGTTGAAAAGTACATTGTTTCACGGTTGTAGAATTAGTGTTATTACTTGCTAGTTGGTAGAGAATGAACTTTGAAGTTCTTAAAAATATCTAGAAATTATAAATACAGTATATGCACATGTTGTTTGCATGATCTAGGAAATACTTTATATGGCGGAGGCATGTGAACTTTCCTATATTAATATAGGCAGTGTGTAAATCAAAGTGTTAGACTTGAACTTTTGAAATATTCATGAACATGATTGTCTAAGAGGGGACTATGTTGACCGGTGGTTTGCATGGGGTTAATGAGTAAGGAGGTACACCTAGACCATGATAATATGAGGATGGGACCACATTGAGGCTGGTAATTAGTTCTAAAGGTTATCTCTTGAGTGTGTAGCCAATATGGTGACGCTATGACTTTAGAGAGCATAATGAGATACTAATGTTCTAAAAGGCGAGGGTGTCTATATAATGGGTGTTCGCATGTTGATCCCGGAGTGTAATACTACTTCCGAAGTTAGTCTATATTACTAGGGATTCAGGTGGAATAACTTTGGGGGTAAGAATTGGCGGGGTGGTCCCTAGTATTTGGCATCCCCTAGCTAAACTAGAGCGAGGTGAGCGGTGATTGAGAGAGTGGACCTTCCGAATTGAGAGTTCAGTGGTAGTTCCCAATATTTCAAGCTCTGTACAATTTGTAATCAATGATATATGATAGGAAATACTTTAGGATTAGAACATAAAGGATCAATGAATAGCTAAACATTTGAAGCAAATGCCCTCAAGTCTCCTTGATCTTATCTCTATCTCTTTAGTTAAATTTCCAGTTTGATAGTTTTATTTTCCTACTTGCTTGTTAGTAGTATCATTCTCATACGAAAACCCCCGTATTCGGCACACACTTGGTGTTGCTTGTGTGTGTTTTCTCCTATGCAAGCTTTAAAATATATCTTTTTTCTCTGTGAATAATCCTTGCCCCTATCTACGGTGTTATAGCTAGAAGCGATAGGACAACTTATAAATAGTATCTTCGATTGGTGCGCTAGTTTTAAACGACACTAGTGTGCCCGTCACCTAAGGTTCAAACATTCGTTCTCCAAGTGAAGGTATTTCATTTTCAAATTTGGTTTGTATTTTTTAAACCCATTTCGTGTCCATATGCATTTTCATTGTTGGATTAATTGTAGAAATTCATAAATTCTGATTGAATTTGAATAAGGACTATCTATTGTGAATTGTGAACATCATTGTTCAATTCATGCTTTAAAATGTTTTTTTATGCATGTTGGTGTATCTTATTTCTAATTAGTGTTGTATTTAGGATATGAACCCCCAATTTTCTATCTATCGGTATGGGATTGCATTCTAGGATAGGTTTTTGAGCCATTCAATTGGTTTTCAAGAGAATTGGCCATTTTATACGGTTGCGGTGCTGGTCACACGTCAGACCAGCTCTTGATTGAACAGATAATTAAAAGACGCTATCCAAATGTTTTAGCTACTTCTATGCCATCAAACGACAACACATTTGTCATCAGTTCCGTGTTGTTGGTTCAACTGACAACATGGACGATGGGTGACCGATACCACACCATAAGGCTAATTCTTCTTAAATTGTTAGTCTAGTAGAACAAATAGTTGAATCTTGGTTTGTTAGACTATGTTATGGGTAGTTATTTACACTGCTGACTAGAAATCTACAATATCTAGTTCAAAAAAATTACACACATATGTTATTAGATTTTATATTCTCATTTTCCTAAGATGATATTAATGTAGTGTACTTTTTCATTCATTAACCTGCCTAAATCCACCATGTCGAACAAGCATAAAAATAGTACGAACAAGAATCACGAGGTATGTAAATTATCTTATTTAAAAATATTTATTTGATCCTAGTGACAAATTAAGTTATTTATTTTCAAAAGCATGTTAGCTCAGGTAGTGGTACCACCGATGGCTGTCATTCTAGAGTTTGGGGTGTCGAACACTACACTTTATCGTTTTCCAGCCCCATTTCCATGTCATTCTTTCCCAACAAAAAACTTTGGGATGGTTCCTACAGTGCTAATTTATGTTGAATATATCCATTCCATTTTTTTGGGTTCAATATTTCCTAAACTATGTAATTTTTTAAGCCAACAAAATACGTAAGGTAGTTTTTTATTAGCTCAGTTTAGATTATTTCATCAAACATTCAGTCAATGTTACCAAAGTAAAAAGGTCCCTGTGGTGCTTTAGTGTAATAGCAACATTAGGGAGATGTCTTATGCTGGTAATCGACGAAACAAGGCTTTGAACCCTAAGGGATGGGGCATTTTATTTTGAGGAAAATTGCCAAAAGATTGAAGACGCTTGTTCTTCGAACTTCTTGAATTAAGCGAAATGAGGATCGTGTTGAAGGTGATCATACTGAGTGGTACCCCGAGCCATCGATTAGTACGAAAAGTATGTTTTTTGCTCGTTACAATTGAAACTTTTTTTCTTTATTTTGGATGGTTTTTACTAATTCAATTTATTGTACCGTATTTCTAGAGATGTTATTTCTTGTTACATTTGATTAAACTTTATGAAATGCATCTTAAACAATTACTACCAGGCAGAACTCACGTGTTTTTTTAACACATGCATTTGGACATAAACGATGTCGGCCACCTGCCGATCCTATAAACGGTCCGATGAATGACATATGCTATGTCGGTCAGCTAAATTAATATATGGGGTTAGAAGAAAATTTAATTATCTGACATTGCACACCTTTCCTTCTTCTTTTTTATTTCAATTTTCTTGACTTTTACCTCAGTTTTACTGTAATCGAGGTGAAAGGTAAAAATTTGTAACCAAGATAAATACTTATTTTTTCAATTCATTTTTAAAACGGGGGTAAAAGAATAGTTTGCCTTTGTTATTGGTAATAAATCAAACAATCGAGTTAAAAAGGCCGAAGTTAAAAGTCAATTTTCTTGTAATGTAACTTATGGATTAAAAGGCTCCTTTTGTTTGTTGGAATAAAAGGTAAAATCCTTATACTCAAAGCCTCGTAATCTCAGTAGTACCAGTTGATGAAGAGGTAAATCACTGCATATAAGAATACCCCTTTTATTTGTTTATTTTGTAGGATTGGAAATTTTTACATCAACCAAAAAATATGGACCACTTCTCTTTTTAGACTTACAAACAAAAGAAAGTATTTTGGGCCCTTTAAAAATTTTGCGCTCTAAACGATCGTCCAACTTGGACCTGCCTCGTGGGAGATTTAGACACACGTTATGTCTATATTGTGCTTCTCTATATCTTACGTTGTAACGGCATGGGCGGAGCCAGGTGGGGTCTGGAGGGGGCTTCAATCCCCAGCCGGAATGAAATTTATGGGAAATCCGAGAGTAAATTTTTCAATTTTTTTTCTAGCCCGCTCTAATTTAAAGAAAATTTGAGTTTTTTTCCCTTTTACATATCAACCCCGCCATATTTATTTTCTGCCTCCGTCCCTGCGTAATGGTATATACGTTTGTTAAACAGTCGGTCCATGGTTAACCGAATCAATAAAATTGAGTTTGCTGTTATTTATGTGTGTCAAATATATGGTCGGCAAACGATCTATCGGCTTGATAATGAAAATTCAGATCGTTGATGTTTACGTGCGTCAAATTGTCGGCTAAACCGCTATGATCTTCCCTGATACGGGGAATAATCAGTAACTATTGTGATTCGGTTTAATTAATGAATGGGAATAGGAAAATTGAATGAACTCAGCTAAATGAAGAGAGCAACCGTGCCATTTAGCCGCAGTATAAATAAGTAAGCCAGCCATGTACTCAGTTTCTCACCTCCTCATTCCAAACATTCGACCCTACATAAAACAAACTCCCTCCATGGCTCAACAAGCCGTCGTCCATCAAACTGTAACTCAAGTTCAAGGCTCCAACGAAACGATGGCGAACCCCCACATTCTCATCGTAAGCTACCCCGCCCCCGGCCACCTGAATCCATCCCTCCAATTCGCCGAAAGACTGATCAAAATGGGCGCCAAAGTAACCGTCGCCACCAGCAAGTTCGCACAACCCCTCATCACCAAATCCTCATGCACTGCATCCCAAAACTTCAACTTCGCGCCCATTTCAGATGGCTACCCGGACGACTTCAAGCCTCAGGGCTTCGACGTTAAACACATCGATGCGCTCAAGGACTCCGGCCCCGGAGCCCTTGAAGAAATGATTGGAAAAAGCTCTCAGGAAAAGTGGCCTGTCACCTGCGTGGTGTACACCATTCTCCTCACCTGGGCGGCGAGGGTGGCGCGTGCGAACGACATTCAGCCGGCCCTTTTGTGGATCCAGCCTGCCATGGTGCTGGGGATATACCATAACTATTTTAATGGATATGAGGATGAGATCAAGAACAAGAGCCATGAGCCCAACTGGTCGATTCAGTGGCCTGGATTGCCATTACTCACACGCTCTGATCTTCCATCCTTCATCCTTCCTTCAACCACGGAGGCAACGAATGTCGCGCTAGAGATGTTCAGAGAGCAGTTCAAAACGCTTGATGAAGTGAAGGATTCGATCGTGTTGGTGAATACTTTCGACGCGCTTGAGCCTGTTGCTTTAAAATGCGTCGAAAACTACAAGATGATCGGGATTGGACCTTTGATTCCGTACCAGAACGATTATATGGAGTGGCTCAACTCCAAGCCGAATAAATCCGTCATTTACATTGCTTTTGGGAGCCTGATGACACCATCCCTGGAGCAACTGGAAGAGATCGCGGCCGCGCTGTTGGACTGCAACAGACCATTTCTATGGGTGATTAGGGCTACTGAGAAACAGAAGCTGAGTTGCATTGAAGAGTTGGAGAGAAAGGGAAAGATCATTTCATGGAGTTCTCAGATCGAGGTTCTGAAGCATCCCTCCGTAGGATGCTTCCTGACTCACTGCGGATGGAATTCGACGTTGGAGAGCCTCATTTTCGGCGTTCCAGTGATTGCATTTCCGCAGTGGACCGATCAAGGTACGAATGCGAAGCTGCTGCAAGATGTTTGGAAGACCGGAGTTCGAGTTGGACGCAACGGATCAGATGGAATCTTGGAGAGGAATGACATCAAACAAGCTGTTGAAGTGGTGATGGATGATAAAGGCATTGGAATGGAAATGAGGAACAATGTGGAGAAGTGGAAAGAATTGGCAATGGATGCCATGAAAGATGATGGATCGTCTATTAATAACCTTAAAGCATTTGTTTTTAAGGAAAAGATAGATAACAAGGAAGAGCTGTTGGGTGCTGAAATTATTTAATATTTTATGCACTACTTGAATGATAAAGAGGAAGCTTTATTTTTATTTTCGCGAAAGAGACCCGGAGTAGTTGTTAGGTTAGAATAATGGTTTTGTCACCATTCATTATTTAATAAAATGATGTCGTCGACTTTGCTTTTGAGTATGTTTTTGCATTTGTTTTGGTTTCTTGGACGGCAATACAGTTACCAAACTTGTCTCCCTAATATTGATTTTTTTTTCTGGGATGAACATTGACTTCCCAAGCAGGCGCGAAGAAAAGTTTATATTAACAAATATTATATCACAAGTGGAGAAAGAGTGATTAAAGATGGCCAATCAAATGTGATTCATTACGGTTGCCAAACTTGTCTCCCTAATATTGAATTTTTTTCTCTGGGATGAACATCGACTTCCCTAAGTAGGCCGGAGGGAAATTTTATATTTTAATAAATATTATAGCACTAGTGGAAAAAGGGTGATTAAAGACATCCAATTAAAAGAGGTTCCGAATTCAAAACTCTCTCCCAGGTTACATAAATTTTTTTAAGTCACTTTAAATTGATTAAAGACTGTTTTTGAAGGACCGCCTTCATTGGGTATCATTTAAAGGCGGTTCTTTAATAGATACGCCTATAATGAGCTGCCTTTAATAGCCCAATATATAAGAGCTCATTTAGGGGTTTCTTTCCTTAGTTATATTTCATCACAAAATCCTCTCCTCCTTTAAACACTTCTCTTCTCCCGATCAAAACCCTACTCTCCCTCATTTTCTCGATCGACGTCGCCTCCCTTCAAACTCCTCTCTTCTTCCGATCAAAACCTTACTCTCCCTCATTTTTCTCGATCGACGCCGCCCTAGCTACAACCCTCCGCCACTCTGCCTTAGCCTCTACTACCCGATTGGCGCCGCCCTACAACCGTCCGCCGCTGCCGTGGTCTCCGTCAACGCTGCCATGGTCTCCGCCAACGCTGCCATGATCTCTGGCACTGTGCCCCGACTGGCCTTCGTCACTGCCCTGGCCTCTATCACTGCCTTGGCCTCTGTCACCGTGCATCCGTTGCTGCCATGACCTCCGCCACCGCTGACTTGGCCTCCGTCACCGCTGTTGCGGCCTCCACCGTCACCCTGACCTCCTCCACCTCACATTCGTTGTTTCCCTGGAAGATGAGTTTGTTCCTTTTTTTCTGTTGTTTTTTGTATCTTTCAATATGTAATGGTTTGTTCTTTCCAGACTTGTAACGGTTTGGATATTACCGTATTTTTTTGTTTCATGTTTTTGGTTACAGATTTGTGTTGTTGCTTGCTGCCGGAAACCTAAGTCTCACGAAAGTTTTTTTTGGGAACCCCAAAATGAGTTCAGAACTCGGAACTAAATTCGGACCCCAATTAAAGGAAGTTTTTGAACCGTCTTTGTTTGAGATGGATCAAAGTCAGGACCAGAAAAAACACCATAAAAAGGCTTTCTTTGGTCCGATATAACCGCATTTAATAGTCAATTTTCCAGTAGTGTAGGTTAAGGTGTTTAATTAGATTCTATCACGTATTCCACGTAAATCATTTATTTCTTTAAAAAAACCTCTTACTTTACCAAATATAGAATTTATAAAATAGATGACAAAATCTAATTTGCCAGACATTTTAACCTACAATATTTAATAACATGTAAAATTTTCTGTGTGCGGATTCAGGTACTACCATTATCATTAAAAATGTTCGACTCATTTTAATGGTTACGCTATCCAATAACTTGCTACAATGGAAGAAGAAACCGGCCTCGTCTCTATTTATTTTCTTTTTCTTTTTTCAAATCCCCTTTTATTTCTACTCTAAACCAAAATTACGCGATTGACGGTTGTTTTAGACTTGTTATCTCCATGGTGCTCTTTGTATTAAGTGCTTTGTCTACATTGATAACACGAAAAGGACCTAATCTATTGAATAACAACTAGTAAGGAGTCTAGATAACCAATTATAATAACAATTGTTATCAATATTTGACTATCGGTATCAAAGTTTAGCTATATGATCATTAGTAATAACCTCCGGGACTGCCATTCAACTATGAATTTCATATACCAATCGCATTAATAGTGTAAGACGCAATACAAATTGAAGGTTATACAAAACATTTTCTTTAATCTTTAAGCAGCAAAGTAGTAATTTTACATGTCATCCGAATACATCATAGGCTATTCCAAACTATGAACATATGCATGTTAATTACATGATTTTCATCAATTCACAAGTTTGCAAAAGCTTTTACGGCAAATTACAACATTTGCCGTAAGTAACAAATTGTATTAACGATGTTACGATACTTTTTTTTTATAATACTAAAGTATTTGATGATAAATGAGAAAGAAATGAAGTTGTGAGATAGACATAAACGGTAAAACAAAGAGTTTTATTTAAGCATGTGGTTAAAAGTTGTGTAAATAAACATATAATTACAAAGTCGAAGCAATGTGTGGATAATTGCTAAAAATGATAACCCGTCTTCTCTTCAAGAACCTTACATTCATCAACATTCTGCACAAGAGATAAATGTTTGTCATGTTGCAAAAGTTTTATAGAGCAGAGGTAAACAACTACATCAATTAATATGAGCACCCTTCTTTGATATGATTTGTGAGTGTTCCAAAAGTTTTAACTGTGTATGACCATCAACCGACACACTCCCATTTTTATCAACTACAATGACAATGACAGTGATAACATAGCAAAAAAACTGAGGAATAATGCATATCAAAGTTGACAATTATAATCACTGAACCAACAGACTGCAATGCTTTGACTCTGTTCAATTTAGTTGTAGCCAAGCACCCTTTCTGCAACGATAGTGAAACTAAAGCTCGAGTGAAAACAAACACAAACCTTTCTGAATCCTTCACTTCCTAGTATTGTACGTCCTCAAAACTTCAGTACCTTGACCAAGGAGAATATGGAATGAAGCTTCTTCTAACGAACTTCTCCAATAACATACAGTGAGACAGATAAACAAACCTTTTCATACACCTGCAGAGAAACCAACCTAAGAAAGTAGAGTAGAAAAATCAGCGGCTAAATAAACACATATAAGAAAATAGATTCACAAAATGTGACATTTAATTATGAGACTTATTGTCACTGAAAATTGAGGCAGTTCATTTTGACATAATCAGCAATCACAACCAACCATATAGCAGGAGAAGCAAGAGCCGAAAGCACCAAAGTAGAGTTATTTGATACAGAGACAATTTTTTTAAAAAATAACACTTTCCAATATGAAAAGAAGAAGAAAGAAACCTTGCCTGTATAGAAATTATCCATATGTCATAATGGACAAAGAATGACAGCAGAAGAAATATTTTCAGGTAACGTTATGTAAGAGTTTAGAAAAAGGGGGAAGGAAAGTAGGTCACAAAGAACATGTGAGTTTTGACCTTGATATATGAGTGAGGTCGAACAGGATGAGTCATGGGACCAGCATCCTAGGAGATCAAGATAGAATCATGGTTATTTGGCTTTACATTAAAGCAAAAATAATTTCATAAGACTATCAACCCATCTAGTGAGTATTGATTAATTGAGCAGACCCATCTAGTGAGTTAAAATACGATCAAAATAGCTTAACATATACTTGAGGGTATTGATAAACTTGAAGCTTGGAAACATATGATAGTCTCTTGAAAGGGCGGTTTCCCATGTCAGATGAAAATTCTTGATCATTTGATTACATCATGAATTTAGCTAAACCAAAGATGGAGGATATAATATAGCCTCTAAGCAGAAGACATACAACACTGGCATATTACAGTACCTGATCCCGGAAAACGGTTAGGCCTTCCTTTAAACTAAGCTGGAATCAGTCACGACATGTAACCCTGTAATCACCAATTCGGCTGTGAATATCAAGTTTTACTGTTTTAACAAATTTCATGTTCAAATTGCTCCATGGTACTTTAGTAAAAAGTACAATAACAAGCTGAAACTACAAATCATAAACATTTGCGAAACATGCACTTTAGATTATTAGCTATAAAAAACTAGTTACACTAACCTGTTTCCTATCCAGTTGTGAAAATATTGCAATAGGAGAAAAAAATTATTAGATATATATTGATATGAAGCTTTAGTACATAGAATGGAGGATAAAAAGATATGTAAAGACATACCTCGTGACCAATCACACCTAAAATTGCAGCATAACCTGCATCTATTGCAGTTTCTGGAAATGCCAAGACAAGCTTTGAATTGAAAATTTGTTCAGGCAAAACAAAAGTTTATTGTAGAAACATAAAGAAACAAAAATTGGAGACAAGAGGTGTAATTCAGAAACATACATTCAAACTCTTGTTCTCTATGCCCCCCTAAACAGCAAGAAAGGAGAAACATAGTTAATGCTAGTAACACCCAAACAGATAAATAACCAGTTGGACTAAATAACATAAACTCACATGTTGAAATCTGGAACAACAACAATATTGAAGAGATCCAGGTCATACTCAAGACCAAAGACCTGAGAGAAGTGAAAGTATACATATAAAAATAATTGTTTATTGTTGTCCAGGTGATATAATTAGAGAGGAAAATTATAGAGGCCACCACTGGATAACTTACATCCTCATCCCATTTCATTGCAGTTTTAAGAGAATACATGGCGTGTACTGTCTTGGGCAGGTCTTCATCAGGGGTACAAATTCTAAGTGAGACATTGCGCCCTGAGCGGGTTGTAAAAGTGTCATCCCTGCTCGCCAAATTTCCAACAACCAGAGCAAAAAGATAGCAGGGTTTCTTGAAGGGATATTCCCATAGAGCATAATGCCTGGCTCCCTGTAAGAGAAGAAAACACTGCTTCACATTGTATCGATAAAATTCAGCCACGGTGTTTATTAAAAGAGCAACTACCTCCAGGTCTCCTTGCTCAATGAGATTCCCGTTCGATAATAAAACAGGGTAGAGTGACTTATCGGCTTCAATGTGGAAGGTATACTTAGCCATTATATCAGGACGATCCTAAAGATGAAAACAATACACGTCAATGTGGGAAATGCAGATACTTGGACTCAGACCATGGATGGTTGAAAAATCACATGAAAGAAATAACAGCAATACCTGATAATATGTAATCTTTCGTAATCCTTCTGCTTGACATTGTGTACAGAAATTTCCGGATGATTTATATAGACCCTACATAACCATCTCATGAGTTAAAATCAAAAGCTAAGCGCAAACTCTTTACAGTAAACTGATATTCAAGAATTCTTTTCACATGCGTAAATATCAAAGCACGTGCTATCTCACCTCCAAGGATGTGTTCTTATGAGGAAGTATTTTTGTAATGATTTCCAAAGTGAATTTGCCACTGGGAGGTGATAGGAGAGTCAAATGTCGTGGGGTCAATTCATACTCTTCCTCCTGAAAGCAATTATTTCTTTTCTTAATCAAACTCAAATCCAAAGATCCTTACTTGAGGCCAAAACTGAAACTATTTTCCAACAAAATTATGTTGAAAAAGTACAATCTAATTAAATGAAGCTATCCATGAAGAATAATGACAACTTTCTACCAATTGAAGTAAAGATAACTTCAGCAGTTTTTGATAATATCTTGACAATTCATACCTTCAATTGTTTGCCATTGACAGTTACCGAGATCAGTTTGAGATCTGCACCATCTAAGATCAAGGGGGGAGAAGAACCTGTATGCAAGATC
>JAULKM010000009.1:1852345-1866653 GCA_032355605.1 Rubia tinctorum
CTGCGGGCTAGACGCTGCAATTCGTGCAATTCAAGTGGTTGGGCGAGATTTCCATTTGAATTAAAGATCCAATATTCTGCAATCCAGAGTCTTCGCAAGGAGATTCATATCACATTCCCAATTGGGAAACGCTGCCGGAGATCATCCCATAACTCCTTAACCGAATCATTGTAAGTAATAGCAGACTGAACAGATGGATTGAGTGTCTGAACGATCCTACCAATAAACATAGAATTTTAACTACTATAATCATCAGCAAAAGGCTCACCAAGTAAAAGCTTGGTGATAGACCCATCAAGAAAATCAAGTTTACGTCTAGAATTAAAAGCATTGCGAATAACAGTACTTCAATCATTGTAATTATCACCCTTCAAAATCACAGAAGTAATAAGCAAACCTGTGTGATCTAATGGATGAATATAGTATGGGTGTGATGGTGGCAGGATAGCAGAATTTCTAGCGAGACAGCGAAAATCGGAGGAAGCCCAACTCTCGGTATTAAGGAGCAGTTGACGGAGATCACGACGGAGGGCGACATCATCATCGGCGGTCGACGACTGGTAGGCAGCGGTGAGCGCCGGACCAGCGGTAACGACGACAGAAGAGGTGGGAGCGATGGGCTGCTCGGTCTCGGTGTTGAGGGTTTTGATCAAAACTAGATCTGGTGACTCCATTGGGCAGCGACGACGACGCGTGAACTCCGAACGTGGCGGCGCATGAAATCAGCGGAAGATGGGGGTGGCGGAGCGTGGCGACGACGTGTGAACAACGGCAGGATTGGCAGCGCTGGCTCCTCGACGCCGGTGGTGGTGACGACCACGACGGCGGTGGTCGGAGAAGGGAGGGTGGCGGCAGCAACATGGAGTTTATGGAAAAAAATTCAGAGTGCTCAGGATTTAAGCTCTGATATCATGTAAAATATGAATGTGTGATTTTATTAATGACACAAGAGACTTGTATATTGGCAACACATACTGAAGTACAATTGGAAAAGAATTCAAACTAAAGTGTATAAGATATACAAGAATATTCACAAGATATATCACAAAATATCTTCTACAGTATCTTATCTAAATTATTTTTCATTTTGCATTTAATCTATCAAAAAGTAATTGTATTGCAAATTTAATGAGAATAAGAATTTTCTCAACGACCTCAAAGTTAAATTTGAAAGACTCACACCAAGACGGTGCATGAATTTCATGTTACTATGGTCCAAGCTAAAAATGAACTAACAAGATGTACAAATCTACTAAAACAAAAGAGTGACAAAAGATACAGAAAGAAGAACCAATTTCATTTAATAAATACATTCAGATTCAGATTCAGATTCAGATTCAAAATAAAATTTGTCAATAAGGAACAGGTGCGGACATTTTACCAGCTTGATCAATTACATCAAGAACCTCCGCCCTACTCCTCACCATCCTATGAAACACCTCCCTCAACTGTTGTTGCAGGGGCGCCAGCCCCTCCTCCATCTTCCGGCATATCTCTGCTAGCTCCGCCACCTGTGTCGCCGCCTCCTCCTCCTTCTCCTCCTCGAGCGGGAATTGAAACGAGTCAGCAAAATCAATCAGCCCTTGGCCCACCTTCTCCATCCGCTGTGTTTCCTCCAGCAGCCCCGTCGTGCCTTTCTTCTCCTTCTTCTTCCACTCCTCCCCAATTTTCTCCTGCAACCCAGTCATCGCATGAGCCCAACCTAACTGCCTCGGTACGGGAAGATGGGCTACAAGCCCATTTCTTTCCTGACACGGAAACGCCGCCACGAAAGCCCACATCACAAACACTAGAACCGTGCTCATGATGTAAACGGTCATGGGAAGCCCGTTTGCCTCCACGCCACGTGGCGTCACCAAATTGGATGACATAGCCTGAATCTGCTTCGCGGCGGACCACGATTTCGCCATGGACCATGATATCGATCGAAATGTGCCACCAGTTCGATCTTTGTTGGTCGTGGTAACGCTTCCACCCCTACGCCCAAACGACCAAGTTCGGTCCGCAGTTTTAGCGGGGGCGGCAGTGGTCTGATTGTCGTCCAAGGTCATTGACGTCAATAGGGTAGAGAGCGCTTTTTTGGCGCGTCGAACCTTGATAGAAAATAAGATATTATAAAAATGAACACTATATAATCCCCCTGCATTGTTATTTATGACACACTTACTATAAATGGATACTTTATTTTATTTGGTACTCTTTCCATTTTGGAAAGATTTTTTCAATTTCATCCACTCATTCTACTTTTTACTTTCTACATTCAATTTCATCAATTCATTTTCTCCACCTAAATCTAAGCAACTAAACCTATGGTGGCATAAATAGAAAAACAAAGGAAGTACATAATAATGCTATCTTATATAGTATATCAATTGAAGTTTATGTAAAGTTACTTAATTTGATAGAAAATAAAATTTCATAAATCCAGATAATAATATTATCATGTGATAATTTTGCTCTAACTTATTGATTAATAATATTTATTCGTTATAACCTCTTCTTACATGTAAATAAAGATAGTGATAATATAAAATTCTTAAAGTCAATCTTAAAAATTGTGAAAATGTAGTTATGATATTTTTAGTGGGCATACAATCATCATACCATACCTAAGGATAATTGTATTTACAGACCTGGCCTTCTCCCATGGGGCGCTGCTCGAGGGCGGCGACGGCGATCTGCGCGAGGCCCTGCCAGTGGCGGACGAGCTCGACGCCGTGCGTGACGGCGTTGCAGACATCCAGCGCCTTGATCGCCCGGTCGAGCAGATCCGGTATCAGCTTATCCAGCGGCGGCTTATTCAGCTGCATCGGGTCCCGGTCCATCACCAGCACCGCCTTGAACTCCGCCTCGCAGCACAGGAACACATCCAGCAGCCGCCGGTACCACTCGATGGACATCAGCGGCGGCGGCACGAACGGGTCCGATACCGGCGACTCGGAGGGGTTGCTGTGGTCGGGGGTGCCGTCGCTGTCCTTGTCCGCCTTCTTCGGCGTCGGGGACGCCCCGGAGAGGATCTGCGGCGGCGGCGGATGGGAGAGGAGCTCCTGGAAGCGGTCGGCGGTGTTGCGCTGGAAAAGCTCGAGGTCTTCCAGCTCCTGGTCGTGCTCCATCACCTGGTTGCGGCGGATGCTGATGCGGTTGAGGAAGGAGCCCTGATCGGCGGCCCGCATTTTTCCGGCGAGTTTGATTGAATGAATGAAGGAAGGAAGGAAAGGGGATGAATTGAAGGTAAGAGTATGGAAGTTGAGGTTAGTTATGACGGTTAGTAAACGGAGGGGGAAATGGATGGATGGAAAGTTGGAGAGGGCATAAATAAATGGGTATATCGGGATGTGGAATGTGGACCGTTTCTTTTTCCAATGTCCTTGATCTTTGACCAGGTTTTTTCATCATTGATTCATTTCTAAAATGGAGTAGATAAATTTTTTGAAATTATTTTTCATTTGCTTGCTTAATTTAGAAACTTATTGTAAGACTAGAATTGGGGCAGCCAGGGTTGTGGCTGAGTTTGAGAATTTTGGAACACACAAACGAATGATACGATAAAAATTCACTATTTTTGTTAGACTATTTACTCTGACCACCGAATGAAAAAGTGAAGATTTTTTTAATGCATTATTATGAGACGCTTCGGCAGGAGTAGGAGTTATGACTTATGGTGGGAATGATGTCTTCACCCGATCCATTTAACGACGAATTTTGGGGATTAACAATTCACAATTGACTATGGCAGAAGTCATCGAAGAAGCTCTACTTCTTCCGGTTGAGGTGGACTACTCGGAGTTTAGCTTAGTAGGCGATGTTTTGCAAGTGATACAGACGATTAGAGGCGACCCAATTTGTTCTATAGTTTGGAAAAACTTAATCGCAAAACTTATTTTTCAATTACATAGTAGTCCTGAGATAGGTTTTTTCCAGATTCCGAAAGACAAAAATATTGCGTTACACTTGCTTGGAAAATTTCCCAAGACGTGTAGCTTATCATGGATACTTGTGCACTTCCATCGCCTTTTTGACAAACAATTATGAACATTTTCCACTAACTTGAAAAGAAAATAATTATTTTTCCTTAAAATAAAAAATAAATGGACACGGATTAATCTAGTGAAATATCCACATTGGCAGAGTTGTACTTCGAAAACAATAAAATTACGAGTATATTTGATAAACGGTTAAAAAATGTCTATTTTAAAAAAAATAATAAAATAGTTTTTAAGGAAAAAATAGACTCGGGTCTCTTTTCCCCACGAATACTCCCTGATTTTGTTGTATTGTTTTTCTTTTCCCATTTTTCGGAAGTTTGCATGTTTTGAAGAGAGTAGAAAAAGTCAGACAAACTTGGGCGTTGAATGCGTTCAAGTCACTCCCCAAATTACGTAAATCCCAAAGTGCTAATAAAACATTTGTGGCTAATTCCAAAAAGTGCCATTCATGGTTCTCTTTTTAATCATTTCATCCTATACACCTTTTTCCCCTAACAATTTCTTATTTTGAATCAATAATTATTAAATGAAAATATTTTTATAATAAAAAACTAATATATATATATATATATATATATTTGATTCCATTAATTTGTTATACTCCATTCTTGAATCATTAAACATTCTCATGACATATTTGACCATCACTATTTCTAATTACATATATTGAAATTGAAGGTGTACACAATGTTGATATTTATAAAAGAGAGGTCTCATGGCAGGTAGCATGTCCATCAATTTATGACAAACCACTGTATTTTTTCACCTACACTGCAATCGTTAAATTTCATACTAAATTTTGAAATTTTAAAAAATATTTTTAGATCATATACTTTTATATTTTCACATTCAAATACACATTATTACTTATTTTAGATTTTAAAATACAAAATTTAAACTTTATACAAAATCACACGATTTAAGGTAAAAAAAATTAGAGGACGTATCTATAAACTTATGGATACACCACCTTTCTTGAAACTTCCTCTTTAGAAAATACACACTGCAGGGATTTTAACAAAATCTCTTACATAATAATATAATGCCTAAATACCAGTTGGAATTTACGATGAAATGTAACTTGAAAAAATTGATTGAAAGTGTGTAAATTCGATTGGGTTAAAGGGAGTTATGAAATTTCTATAATCCTTTATAAAAAAATTAATATTATTAAAATATAATTAATTATAATACAACTATAAACGTTGTCGAAATGAAGTATCGTTATAATTGGTCTAACAAAAAAGCCGCTCCTTTATTTTCTTGGGATTTTTACAATTCTAACCATAATTTTAGGCTGAAAGTGTATGAACTTGCAAAATGAGAAAGTGCGAAAATAACCCCAAATTTATGACAAAATGTGCAGTTATAACTTTTTTGCCACTATTCCTGCGTTGATTCATTAATCTGGGTGTTGACCGAATTTGAAATAACAAAAATACCCTTGCCCCATGAATTGAAAATACCTTTTCCTCTTTTTCATTTTAAAAAATGTTCTAATCCAAGGTAAAACTGTTATTTTGTTAAATTCCGGCCAATTTCTTGTTGACAATTGAAGTCAACAAGATTGATACATACTACACCATAAAGTTAGAATTATTTTGACACTTTCTCGTTTTACAGAGTTATATTAACACTTTCAACCTAAACTTAGATTCATTTTAGCACTTGAATTTTTTTTTCATACAGGAATATGCAACCAAATTTTCTTTTAAGAATATCTTCTTCTAAGATACAAAGGAGCATGTATTATATATTTTTTTCTACAAAATTAACTTTACGTAATGGCAAACTCTTGGGAAAGACGGTCTTTCCACATGCTTATGGAAAGACGGGATTTAATTACAATAATAAAAGGTAAAAGGTCTTTGTTGCAATATTAAAGTTTTATTATGCAACGTGTAGTAGTTATAAATTTTATAACCCGGTTCATACAACCCAAAATTTTTATCTTAATTTATTCTAATTTACACTTTAAACCTTGGTCTTTCCATGACGTATGGAAAGACCGTCTTTCAAGAGACGGACTCAAGGAAAAATATATGAGTTATAAAGTGAAAAAATAAATTTAGTTAGAAATCGATAAATATTGAATTGTATAAAAACTGATTGTTTTTATAATATTTCATTCAATTTTTTTAAAAGCAATTATTTATCTGTGGAGATTCATTTTAAAATGTTATCATAATTATGTGCATCTCATTAAAATAAATAAAATTAAATATCAAATAACCTTATTAGTCTAACTAATTATAGAATTTCCTAATTTAACAGTTATTCAGTGTAAAATAAGAATTTATCATATATAATAAATAGATAATATATATATATATTTCTATCAAAAGTACTCTATCGATTTTTTTTTTGAAAAGATCAAAAGTATTCCATCATTGTATAAAAAATCCGAACATTTTGTTATTTTAGATTATGTGTTTCTTTGGAATTTTTTAGTGATGTATATATTGATATAGTATGAGATATTTATGGTTTTAAATATATATTTAGAAGTTATATATTTTTAACAAATTATGATTGATTATATATAGCAAATAATTAAAATTAGTAACAAATTATAATATTAGTATATTATTTTTATACAACTAATGGTTTAGCTTGTCAAAATGACTTCACTATCCCCGGTTAAAAGAACCAAGTAAACACTTTCTATTATATGGCGCTTGGGATAATTAGAGAATTATTGATTCAGGTCAAAAAAATCTCGCAAGTTAGGAATTCGGATCGGAGAAATTTACGAACCAATTTTTTTTCCATTTTCACGCAGTGCGGATATTTTTACTACCTTATTGATGTTTCATTTCCAGTACTTGATGTTCCAACCACATCTTGTGATTTTTTTTACAATCTTTTTCACTAAAATCACGTATTTTAAAGTTAAATTTTGATCTTTATTGTAAATTTTATGGTTGCATGTTAACTTTTTGACACTTTTACATATTGATACTAGTTAGTGACATTTCAGCACGTCGTTTAAAAATATAACATTGGTGTTTATTTTTTCTGAATATTATATTTTTATTTGATGTTATGCATTGATGTTTCCATTATGTGAATTATTTAAAATTTTAACATTAATATTTTGTTTTTTCGATATCGGTTTCACATTTTGGTCATTGTCACATTTTGGTGCACACTTTGATGTTATAAAATCCCAGCATGTTTTTATATGATATTTACTATTTTAATTTTATATGTTCACAAAGTCTCGTTTTAGATCATTAACTATTAGACGGGGTTATTTTATAATTGATGTAACTAATATGGCAATTTTATATTTATTTTATTTATTGCAACTATATTCCCATAACTTTAATTTTTTTTAAATGTATAGTAATGCATAAATAATTATAATTTCACCCTAAAGGTTATTAAATCGCAATTTATTATGATTGGTCTAACCGTCAATTTGTTTAATTGGAGACTTTCTCTTATATGTTTCATATCGTATTTATTTTATTTTAAAACTATTCTAATGTTATGTGTATTTTTAAATATTTTATTTAATATTTAATTATTTCAGTTTTTATTTGCATTTATAGTTTTTTTGTTTGATGTTTAACCATTTTAATTTGATGTGTGTTTTAATGTTTAACTATTTTTATTAAAATTGTATTTATTCAATGTTTTTCTATTGAAATTTACTGATTTTTGTTATTTAAATATTTTAATTTAATGTATATTTTTAGAGACGGTCTCCTGTTAGACACCCTAAACTTTAGGCAGGGTTGTTTATGTAATTCTAACTCTATTCTAACTTCAGGGAATTATCTCTAATAATTTTTCATGGACCTATCTCCAATATTTATTTGGGACTTATCTCCAATATTTATCCAGGGACTTTTCTCCATTTCCCCCATCATTTCCCCCCAGCTACAATTTGAAAAACATAAAAAATTATTATTTTTATAAAATTCCAAAAAATATTATGATCGTTGAACTGAAAATCATAAATATCAGCAACAACTAGCAAAACATCAACTGAAAATCATAAAAATCAACTAAAATTTGCAGCAAAAACATGTAAAAAATCAACAAAAAATTGAAATTAAAACATCGACTACAAGTGTACAACTAACAAAACATCAACTGAAAATCATAAACATCATAAGTTTAGACTAGCTAATATGAAACCATCTCAAATTTTTGATATCAAATACTAGGAAATAAAGAGTATATGCATTACATGTTGGCAAAGTTTTGGAAAAGATCATTTTCCATAGGCATAAGTAGGTGATATTTTGTGATATCTTCGACAATTTTATGTATTATTTTCTGTGAATATTCTTTAATGAAATAAGAAATAGTTTAATGAATAGTTATATATAGTAGAAAGTAATATGGAATAGTTATAGGTGTTAGTTTCATTATATAATTAGTTTCCTTGCATGTTAGATAATAGATGGTAATTTAATATTCTATTTCAGTTATAGTTTAGACTGTAACACTATATATTGTAATGCTCATTATGAATGAGATGTGTCATTGATGTGATATCAATGTACCATAATAAAGTCATTTATATTTTATCATGGTATTAGAGCGGGTTCGATTTGGGACACCTTATCTTTAGCTGTATCCGCGTTGCTGCCGTCGCCCTTACCTTCTCCGCCGCTGCCGTGATCCACACCGCCGCCACCGGAGGAGCTAGTGCTGCCGATGCCGCTCCGCTTTGTTATCTATACGCGCCAATACAATGTTTAGTTGCTGTCATCACGCGTCGTCGCCGTTGCCGCTCATGCACACCTCTACACGCCGCCGCCTACTCTACCGCTACTACTGCTATTGGTTTAAAAGTCTATTTGGCAAGTTGGCCATTCGTGATTTTCATCCTCCAACTTGAGAAGGAGTGTAGGTGATATTTTGTGATATTTTCGACAATATTATATATTAGTTTTTGTGAATATCTTTTAAAGAAATATGAAATAGTTTGAGTAATGGTTATATATTAGAATGTAATATGTAATAGTTATAGGTGTTAGTTTCATTATAGAATTAGTTTCCTTGCATGTTAGATAATAGATGGTAATTTAATATTTTATTTCTATTATAGTTTAGACTATAACACTATATATTGTAATGCTCATTATGAATGAGATGCATCATTGATGTGATATTAATGCACCATAATAAAGTCATTTATATTTTATCAGCATATGAAAGACATGGTTGAATTAGAATTATAGAAAGGTAAAAGGTTTTATGACCCAACACTGCAATAGAGACACTCATTTAGCACCGATTTTACAAAAACCGGTGCCCCAAATAAATTAGCACCAGTTTTATTAAATTAGCACCGGTTTTATTAAATTAACACCGATTTTTTGAAAACCAGTGTTAAATTAGCACCGGTGTTAATTTTTAAAAAACCGATGCTAAAAATTTAAAACTTAATCTTCCTGCCAAAATTTTAAAAATATTTTGGTTAAAAATTTTAATTTTTTAAAAAACCATTGTTAATTTTAAAAAATGGTGTTAATAAAAAAACGGAGTTAAAAATTTAAAAATTCAATCTTCACCCAAAAGTTTTAAAAAATTCACCAAAAATTTAATTTTTTTTGCCAAAAAATTCATACAATGAGCGCAGTTGCGCGCAACCCCTCAAAGCTAAAAAAATTTAAAAATTCAATATTCCCGCCAATTTTTTTTAAAAATTGCCAAAATCATTTGACTTTTTGCCAAAAATATCATGAGATTCACACAGCTGCATGCAGCCGCTCTAAGGTAAATGATTTTTTTTCTTAACTTTCAAAATCGTTCGCTTCTTTTGTTGATTTTAACTATAACTAGGTTGATTTAAATTAATCAACGATCAATATTAATTGACTTAATATATAAGAATATAAATGTTTGAATAACAAAAATCATGTATTTTGGAGTAATGGATAATGGGGAAACACAATTTATGCCATATTGTAATTTTCAAAAATTGTGTACAAGTAATCAATGTTGACTTTCGAGACTCTTCCATTCACCCATACATGCCCAAATTGCAAAGGTGCAATCCTATATTATTCAATTGAATTTTGGTGTCGCCAATTTCATGATTCGACAAGTCCAAATTTTTTGGAGGGACCTAAGTACAAAAAGTAAAAAAATTTACTCGTAATTCCAAATTGAAATCCGCTCGAACGCGGTGCTTCCCTATACACCCCCATTTTATATTCCAAATCTGTAACAGAATATTTATCATCGATGAGGCACAAGAACATATCCATAATCCTTTTTGATTTCTCTTCCTTACTTCTATGTAATCAACTCTAAGTTACTCTAAAATATCTACTAGTGCTTTCTCACAATTCACCAAAAATATATCATTTAATATTTTTATATTTAGGTAAGAATAACAAAAATCCTGTATTTTGGAGCAATGGATATTGGGGAAACACAATTTTGGGCCTGAGTGTAATTTTTCAAAATTATGTACATGTAATCAATGTTGACTTTTGAGTCCCTTCCATTCACTCATACATGCCCAAATTGCAAAGTCGCAATTGTATATTATTAAATTGAATTTTGTTGTCACTAATTTCGTGATTAGACAATTCCAAAATTCTTGGAGGGACTTAAGTGCAAAAAGTAAAATTTTACTCGTAACTCCAAAATGAAATCCGCTCGAACATGGTGCTTTCCTGTACACCCTCCTTGCATTTAAAAAAAGTAATATTTATTAACAATGCGACGCAATAACGTATTCGTAATCCTTTTCAATTACCCTTTCTTACTTCAAAGTAATCGACACTAACTTACTCTAGAACATGTACTAGCGCTTTCCAACATTTTACCCAAAAAATATTTTATTTTTTATTTCTATATTTATGCAAGAATAAAAAAATCATGGATTTTGATGAGAAGGATAATGTCGTAACGAAATTTTAGGGCCATAGCGTAATTTTCCACAAGTTATGGAAATACCAAGGTTTAAACGGAAAATTAGAAGAAATTAAGATAAAAAATTTTACGGTCAAACCTTACTTGACTTTGAATATATGAACACTAATTATTAGGTTGACTTTCACTCTAGTACAGGGGTCGACTCTTACTTGACTTTCTATATATAAACCCTAATAACCAAATTTACTTTAACTAGTTAACAGTCAAATCTTACTTCACTTTGTATATAAACACTAATAACAGGTTGATTTTCACTGATCAACGATCAACCCACACATGACTTACTATATATAAACACTAATAACTAAGTTGACTTTAATCAATCAACGGTCAACATTTACTTAACTTTCTATATATAAACACTACTAACTAAGTTGACTTTAACTAATCAATGGTCAACAATGACTTGACTTTTAATGTATAAACACTAATAATTAAGTTGACTTCAACTAATAAACGGTAAAACCTTATTTTAAATTATCTATGTTTATATAATATATATCATTTTTTATTAATCCAATGTCCAATATATATATATATATATATATCAATTTTCTTAATTTTTTTACTCAAGTTTACATTAATAGTTTTATACTTTCATGGATCTTATTAAATTAACCTTTTATTGTTTTAAATCCCAAACACCATATATAAAAATTGTTTGGATGGTGCTATCAACCGAAGATATTGAAGTCATTTTGACTACAATAAACTCAAGTTGTCTAAAAAAAATATACTAATATTATAATATTTTACCGATTTTAGTTCTTTACTACATATAGTCAATCATAACTTGTTGAAATATATAAATTTTAAGATATATATTGCAAATAAGCAAAAGCATTAAAAATTGATTACATATTCGATCCTTGTAGGAATGGTATCAGAGCCAAGTGTATGTATGATAAGATTTTATTCATTTGAATATGAATTAGAAAATATTTTCTGGAATAATAACTTATTAAGGATTATACTTAGAGTCTGCCTTAGGATGCATTCATTTAGCGTTGGTCAGTACCCCGAGCCAAAGTAAGACCGTTGGTCAACCCAATATGTTAGGGTGGTCCCGACAAGGTATAGGTATGGTCCCAATAGATGCATCATTCTTAAGTGCATACTAGAAGTTAATCTCAAATAAGTTAATATGACAGACAGGATTAAAAGATTTTTATTCGGTGAAACAAATCTTAGACATTCATCCACATCATCATCAACATTCAATGTATTACAAAGTCATGAATTACAATAGATTTTCCAGAACAAGATATTAAAAGAGTTTACCAAAAAGGAATATTAGAATTTAGTAAGTCATATGCAATAAAAATACATGAACAAATACTACCAATGAATCAGGAGTTTCAATTAATAAAATTACTATCCGAAAAAGCAATTAATCATTATGTAATGCAAAATTACAAATTTATTCACTATGGTTTAATTCAAGTAACTTTACATCCATTAGTAAGACTAGGAATAGACACTCCAATATTTATGGCACTAAGGGATGATAGATTAATAAATTATAAGGACTCATTGTTATCAATGGTTCAAACCAATATTTGTAATGGAACAGTTAGGTTTGATTGTATACCTAATTTTTCGGTAAGTTTAACATATTCAAATATTATGGATTCACTAAACTTAGATATTCAACTACAATAGAATAAAACTGTAGATAACACTAAAAATTGTGTTAATTTATAGAATTTATTTTAAACTTTATAAGTCAATAATTCCAATAGCACTAAAATTAGACCCAACACATAGAGATGAATCTATATTTGTAATATCAGATTCAGATAATACTAGAGTAGAAACTTCAAAATTGCTAAAATTGGATGAAATAACAATTCCAGAAGAAGTAGTAGCAGAAAGATCACTAATTAGACAAAGGAATAAAAGAATTACAGAATCATCATCAGTTCAGGAACAAAATGATGGAAAATTGTTAATAAAATATAATAGAACTATGTCTAACAGATTTCCATACAGTAGGACTGAGGAGCCTAGATATTATGTAGGACAACCATCCAGACAATTAACCTCAGATGTTCCAATAAATTTTCAAAATTCTAAAGTTAGATATTTCAGCCCTTTACCTGAAATAATTCCAGATGTATATTAACAATATGAATCCCATACCCAAAGTGAAACGAAATTTTTAGAATTGCATATGATGAGAATTAATAAACAGGGAAGCATAGATAAAGATTACATAAATAAAGACTATTATAGTTTAGAAAACCTTCAGATTAGATTATGGTTTGAAAACCTTGATATAGACTTACGAAATAACTTAAAAACTAATTTTTGTGAAGAATTGAACAAATTAGGAATTAGTAGGATGAATTTTTTTGATTGGCTACAATATTACTTAGAAAAAGAACAAATAATAGAAAAAGGGAAATAAATTAGGAAATATTCCAATAATTAATGTTCAAACAAATTTATTTAAAAAAAATAGAAATTGCAAAATAATGTGGTCATAAGTTCAATCCATCCTCCATTACAAAATTTAAGAATTAATGTAAACAATGAAGAAATAATTGCATCACCGTTTAAGGCAGGGAAAGAATCAATAGAATTAGTAACTACAGAAGATATTAAAAAAATATATCAACAAAATAATTATCCAAATCAAATATTACACACTATAGCAGAACAATTAGATGTAATATCAACCAAAGTAGATAATAGAGATTCAAGATTTCCAAATACATTATCTAAGCCTTATTTTCAAGTACCACCATTTACTAGAAGTATGGAAAATTCAATTTCATGGATAAAAAAGGATCAGGATAGTACCTCAAAGAATATAGGAGTCATATCACAAATAAATGATAAATATTTAACTAGTTCAAATAATGAATCCACTGAAACAGATGATGAATTAAATAATCAATTAGAAGAAATAGAAAATCAATTTACAGATAATCCTCAAAATACTCAACAACCACCTAAGTTAGAAATAAATAAGTTACGAGCACCAAGATTTAGGAAAGATTGGAGAAAAGATAGCACAAAACCTTATTATCCCAGACCATCCCCACCAGATATTCAATTTGAAGAAAAAAAATAAATATTAAATAGTTATGATGGTCAATCGGTATATCAATGGAATATTGATGGATTTTCATAATATCAAATATTAAATCTTCTTCAAGAAATGGGTATGACAAGAATGACATATAAAACCAAGACACATATTATAGAACCCCAATTAGTAGCACTATTAGTTACAGGATTTACTGGACAATTGAAAGAATGGTGGGATAATAATCTTACCTTAGAAGAAAAACAATCAATTATGAATCATGAAACAAAAGAACCTGTAATAGAAGGAGAAAATATTTCATGGGTCATGACTCAAGATGGATCAACTTTTCTAATATATGTAATTTCAATGCATTTCA
>JAULKM010000009.1:1866753-1879896 GCA_032355605.1 Rubia tinctorum
CTGATTAAGGCGGATCGGTAGCAAGGGGAGCTTGCAAATTCACGCATAGAATTAGAAAAGATAAGTATAGTTGTATGATGTACTTTGTACTATATCTTTCTGATTAGTGAATTATTTAGAATTGGACCAGGCCCCGCAGACGTAGGTGGATTTCACCAAACTGCGTAACCAAGTCGTGTGTCTTGCGTGATTTATTTTTTTACGTACTTGGTTAGGTATAAACCTACGTTGGCACATAGGGTTGATAGTTAAAGCCTAAAAATGGTAAAACCAGTTTTTCAGGTAGCAATGAGAGCTTGCAGAATTCCCATGTTATAATTATATAAGATAAGTATAATTGTATGGTGTATTTAGGTATCTTTCTGATTAGTGGATTCATTCTGAACTAGACCAGACCCTGCAAATGTAAGTGATTTTCACCGAACTGCGTAGCCAAGTCTCGTGTGTTTATGCTTTACTTTATTGCATACTTGGTCAAATATGTTAAGTTCAGTGACGGAACCAAAGCGAAATATAAGGAGGGGCTTGATAAAATTTTAAAAACTTAATCGAATAATAATATTTTATAATATAATTTTAAATGAGATAATTATTATAGCCTTAACAAAATATGAAATTTAACAAAAGAAAAAAAATTCAGCTAGAGAATTTTAAAAAAATTAATATCAACATATAATTTTAAATTACAATATATATATATATATTCAATATACTTACATCGCAAAGTTTCGTTTTAAATCGATTAACCGTTATAGACAGGAAATTTTATAATTGATGCAACTAATTAGAAAATTTGATGTTATCTTTTCACTTATGCCGTTCGAATACACAAAAGATGCCTTTCGAATAAACCTACAGACGGCGCCGTTTAGTTATCTTCAAACCCAAAAAGGAAATGAAAAGAAGATCGCGTTGGAAATGCATTGTCTTTTCTGGCGCGCTGTAGGGGTGGCACAACTGAATGGAGAAACACAATCTGGTGGCATAATCTAGTAACTTTACCTTGGCAACTGGATCCTAGGGGAGGGGGCGCACCCCCTCGCCCCCTAGTTCCGCCCCTGGTTATGTTGGAACACAGTAGTAATTATCGAATTATTTAGGTAAAACCAAATTTTCATTTTATAATTTTTATCTTAAATGTTGTAATTTTTATGAAATTTAAATATCTTATTTTAAATATTAAAACAATTAATAATGTGAATTTGAATATTAGTAAAAAAAATGCAATGTATAAGGTAAAAAATACACGGACTGTCCATAAACTTATGGACAGACAACATGTCATGAGAGCCACTCATTTCTTAATATGGATACATTATTTTTAAACAGAAAATTAAATATGTTAAAATAGTTGCAAAGTTTTGGGAAATACCGTATTTCCATATACTTATGGAAAGATGAAGTTAATTAGGATGATAATGACCCGATTAATGAACTCCAAAATTTTATCTTCATTTTTTTCTAATTTTCAGTTTAAACTTTGGTCTTTCTATAATTTATGGAAAGACCGTCTAACAAGAGATGGACTTTTAAAATTAATACCAATAAAATAACAGTTCATCTCTTGAAAGACGGTCTTTGCATAAGTTATGGAAAGACGGTCTTTGCATAAATTATGGAAAGACAAAAGTTTAAACTGCAATTTAGAAGAAATCAAGATAAAATTTTCAGTTGCATTAATCGGGTCATAAACTTATATCTATTGAACGTTACATAATATTTTTTTAATATTGCAACTAAAACATTTTACCTTCTGATGATCTATTCTCAACCCGCCTTTCTCGATCCATATGTCTATGGAAATGCAATTTTCCATAAAATAAATTAAATATTAACAATAATATAGTTTTCCGTTATTAACCATAAAGGTGAAATATGTAAAATTAAAATATTTTATCTAATAAACATGCCAATAATAAAAAGAAAACACGTCTCATGACAGGTAGCATATCCATAAGTTTATGAACGAGCTATTGTATTATTTCACTTATGCATTGCATTTGTTAAATTACATACTAAAATTTAAAATATATTTTCTTATATTATACCTTTTCATATTTTCACATTCAAATATACATTTATATTAACTTTTAAAATACAGTATTAAATATTATTAAAAAATTACAAAAATTAATGTAAGAAATAGGAAGGATATCTATAAACTTATGGATAAGCAACCTTTTCTGAAACTTCCTCTTTTGATAAAATATATCGAACAAAAATTATCATAAGGAAGAGTGGAAGACTACTCTCTTTCAAAATTTTAAATAGGAATCATTTCTAGAATCTTTACAAGGGCATTGTGCTCGCACCCCACATTTTTTAGAAGCATCTTCAAAGCATAAAAATATAAATGATTCTATCAATGACATGTACTCAGGCGATTTTCTAAAATTATTACCAATGAGTTCATTTCAATCAATTATCCTACAAGTCAATTACAATGCAACGATGACCCTTCAATCAACAATAATCAAATCCCATATCACATACCCTAGTTGAACATATATATATAGCATTATAATTATCAACACCCTTAATATTTGCAAAATTTTCAAGTAATTTATTTGAATAAAACTAACCTTTTCCAATGGAAAAATGACACAATTATAATGTATGGAATCACTTCTTCATTAATGGCCAAGAAATTGGAGCAAACCCTTCCCAATTTCTGGACTTTGGGCATTTAATGATTAGGGCTTGTTTAATTTTTTATATACTGCCCAAATTTTAAACTCAGAAATTATCTTTATAATTAGAAAGCCAAGATAAACTTTTTTCCGGACTTGAAAATTGGATTAGACGCTTTTACAAGTTTGGAATTATATTCTTCCCTTCATGCGTAGGAAACCATAGAAATTACAAGCTCATACTGTCGAACCTCCATTCCGAGTTCAAAAAGGACATTTTTAAAGACGGTTAGTCATAACTGTTTTCAATTAAATTAGGTTAATTTAAAGGCGATTATGCCCTAAACCATCTTTAATTAGACCTAATTAAATGCAGTTTTTAGAAAACCCCCTTCAATTGAAATTTAACTGCCTTTGTATATGAAGGCAAGGTCCGAATGGAAGTCTTTGAACTCGGAAACAGTCTTCAAAGACGGTTTAGGAGAATTTTTTGAAAACGTCTTCCATTGCCGCTTTTATTAGAAGACTTTCTACTAGTGGCTATTAATTGTGTTGTTATAACACTTTGAGTTTTAGCTTGGTTTGATTTTTTGATTTTATATTTTTTTGAATTAGGTTTGAGTTTTTTCATTATTTTCTCTTTTGTTATATGGTAATTCTATGACTTTTTCCATTTTTGTCAACTTAATTTAACTTAGTGATTGTTGTTTACCTTGTGTTTTTCTAACCGCTAGAAGAGGCGGTTTTAAAATTCAAGAAAGACATTAGTGTTGTAAGCGAAAATCGATGTGTTGTTTCAGATATTCAGCCTTTGCTTCAGATTCAAGATGGGTGGACGACGAAGGTTAAGTCCAATTCGAAAGATGGAGAATATCAAGTGAAAAAATAAGGGACTAAATATAAATGTATTGAAAAATTGTAATAATATAATTAAATTAAGATGAATTTCATCAAATTAAATTTCAATGAACTGAATTAACTTGAACTGACTTGAATTGAAGTAGTGCTCATTCTTAGGTGGTAGAGACATTCCATCCATGAGTAATTAAGTTAACCAACCTTGCTTTAATAGGAATAGTCCCCATATGTCATACACACTAATTAACTACACTAATCTTAATTAATAATCCCTCAAATGGTAGGGCCCAAACCCCCCACTCCATTGCTCCCCCTTAAAGCTAAGAATAATCATTCATGCTTTTCAATTTCCTCATTGCCAGTCTTTTCTCAAATCATATCTATGTTTTACTTACTTTCAAATTAATTCAAAGCAAAAACCCTCCCACTGATTCCCACATCCAATGTGGTGGATGATTCGCATCAACAAACATTTTATTTTCATCTCTGTTTATTGTCCCTTTCCTTGTTATTCTTGTCTCCTATTTAATATTATATAAATTTCGTACACCTACGTGTATATTGTCACACATGTAAAACATGCATTCTTCAACTTCAATCATGTTTGTGTGTATTAAAAGAAATTGTTATGGAGAGATATTGTGTGTGATTGATACGATTTATAAGTCACTTATTTATAATAGATTGAGATTTAAGAATGATAACAATTGAAATTTGGATCTGGTGAAATCTCACCCACATCCGTTCCCGGTATATATATTAGAAAACATTTATCCATTATCCACTAAAGTAACCGTCCATCTCCCACCCATCTGTCATTCCTAATGATGGTCGGGTGATTGACGAGTTTAGTTCGCTATCGATTAATCTGGGTGGGTGGGTGATGGATCAGGTGGATGAAAAAACTCCATTCATCACTCGACCCCAACCCTCCCTATCCAATCCATTATTCCATCATCCGTTTAATTTTAGTCACAATCATTTATATGAATCAGAATCTAAAGGAATTCGGTGAAATTGTCATCCCTATTTAGGAATTGATAGTTTGGTAAATTATATAAAAGTAGTTTATTTTAAAAGATAATGATATTTTTAGAGGAAAAATAAAAGTTGAGCCTCCCATACTTTTAAAATAAGTTGATTTAGTTTATATTTACAACTCTAACATATATATTCATCTCGTTTCATAAATATGAAGGACAATATGAAACATTAAATAAAAAATAAATGCGGAATGATCTTCAAAACAACAAAAAAATGTATTAAATAATGACTTATTGTCAGAATAAATCAGTTAGATGATTAGATTTGATTTTATCGTGTTGACTAGTTAGAGTTATATTAATATTAGTCTACCTATATGCTTTGTACTCTTTATTTATTCTCTTCATGATCAATAATAATCAATTCACGGGAAATCATTCTTTCATGGTATCAGAGCAAGTTCTGATCCTAAATCCCTAAATTTTTAATTTTTTAAAAATTTTCTTCTTTCTATCGCCTCTCCTTTCTTCTTTCCGGCGATAGAACCACCACCGTTCCTGTGATTTCCAGTCAACTTCCAGCCAATCTCCGGCAGCCTCCAGCGTCTTTTTCGGTGTCCAGATTCTCAGTCTTCCTCTTCACCGACCGACTTCAATTCTTCAACCAGTGGTCACTCGTCTTCATATATTCTCCCGGCAGCAATTTTATCCGGCATCGGACCATTCTCGGCGTCCAATCTTCTCCCGGCCTCGGCTTCATCAATTCTGGTCGAGTTCTATCTCCTAAAGTGGGTTCTTCATCATCTTCAGCGACGTCTTCCTCCAGCCACTTCTTCTCAATCATCTGCTGTCCAGCAACGATTGTTTTCTTTGTCTCCGGCCGCTTCATTTTCGATCATCGTCCTTGAGCAGCGTCCTCTTTTAGCAAGAATTTTTTTAGGTGTGGGATACACGCACGCTCTCCTTCAGTGCAGCTCTGCGACATGTCATTGTTCGTTCTCTCGAGGGGTTCCTCGTTGCTTTATCTTTTGGTGTATGTGGATGACATCATTCTCACAGGAAATGACTCGACTCTCTTTCGTCAGTTGATTGATCGGACACATCGTGAGTTTGAGATTAAGGACCTTGACGCTCTTCATTACTTTCTTGGCCTTGAAGTTTCACCTACTTCATCAAGTTTACTTCTTGGTCAGGCAAAGTATGTAAGGACATTCTGACTCGTGCATGGATGTCTGATGCTTCACCGATCCCTACACCTTTTGTGCTAGGTTCTCAGCTGCACAGTTCTACTAGTCCTCCGTTTTGGAATCCGACTATGTATCATTCATTGGTTGGAGCTCTTCAGTACTTGACCATCACTCGTCCAAACTTGGCCTTCTCGGTCAACACAGTCAGTCAGTATCTTCATGATCCCAGAGATGATCATTTTGCGGAAGTCACGTGGATTATATGCTGTGTTCGAGGTACTCTTCATTTTGGTCTCACATTTCGTTCTCCTAGTTCTCTTGAGATATTGGGGTATTTAGATGCTAACTGTGCTCGTTGTCTGGAGACTCGCCGACCTACGTATGGATATGCTGTCTTTCTTGCTGGGAATCTTGTTTCCTAGTGTGCCAAGAAACAACCCACTGTTTCTCATTCCAGCACTGATTCTGAGTACCGAGATCTAGCCAATATTGTTTTAGAGGTTGTTAGGCTCACTCACTTGCTTCGTGATCTTCGAGTTCCTCTGTCTGGCCCTCCGTTGTTATATGACAACAATAGCATTATCTTCTTGGCTCAGAATCCAGTGGCTTACAAGCGGGCTAAGCACATCGACATCGACTATCACTTTGTTCGGGAGTTGGTGGCCTCCGACAACCTTCGGGTTGCGCATGTGACCACTTCTCTTCAGATAGCGGACATCTTCACCAAGGGGCTATATCGTTTGTTGTTCGAGTTCTTCACATCCAAGCTGTGCGTCGGCGAACATCCGACGCTTCGCTTGAGGGGGAGTGTCAGAATAAATCAGTAAGATGATTAGATTTGATTTTATCTTGTTGACTAGTTAGAGTTATATTGGGACTAGTCTACATTTATGCTTTGTATTCTCTATTTATTCTCTTCATGATCAATGATAATCAATTCATGGAAAATTATTCTTTCACTTATAATTTATAATTTATAATTTATAATTTATAATTTACTTCTTTTTGTTTGACATAAGATTCACTTTTACGTAAAACGAGAGTAATGTTTAGAAAACAGTTGCATAATTTTTTATGTGTAGAATACTTTTTCAAGTGCATGGGACAAGCTGTAATTCTACTTCCGTTCATCTATCATTGACACACTTTTCATTTAGAGATGTTTATTTTATTTTGGCACATTCCAAATATAGAATGGTTTAAGAAATTTTTGACCATTCAATTTACTTTTTCTTTTTCCCATTTATTTTGCTTCACACAATTAGTATTTTCTAAAAAATTGTGTCAAAAAGTGAAGTGTGAAACTTAGTAAGGGAGTAGTTGTTAATTCTATTAACGTGTTTTGGCTCGAGCTCCTTTCATACTGTCGGCACATTTGGAAAAGAATGTTGTTTCAGAAATTATATTATAATAGTTTGAATTTTTATCCGAAAAATAAAATTCCCTCTTTCGTGCAACTTAATCCACACGAATTTTGTTTTTTGATTAAAATCCAAACGATTATAATATAACTGCCTTAAAATTCACTTTTTGTACAGAATCTAACCACTTAAAATTGTGCATCCCAAAAATGACCTTTTGATGAAACGGCCAAAATTTACTGTTGCGGATGTTTAGCAAGTAGATGGCGATTTGCTTAATTAACTAGATCGATCAGTTCAGAACACTGGAAAAAAAGGGTCTGTTTTTTCTCTTATAATATTTTGTTTAGCGATTTAAAAAGGAGTCTGTATCTTCAAAAATAGTTTTTTCATAAGTTATGAAAATATCAAAGTTTAAATTGCAAATTAGAAGAAATTATGATAAAAAAATTCGATTTGCATTGACATGGTTATAAATTTATAACTACGCGTTGCATAACAAAATTTTAATATTGCAAATAATTTTTTTATCTTTCTATAATTCTAATTCAACTCCGTTTCTTCATATGTCTTTGGAAAGACGGCCTTTCCAAAACTTTTCCTTTCAAGAAAATGTGATACGTATCACTTAAAAAGAAAATTAATATCCTATCAAACAAAAACAATTCAGGAAAACATCTGCTCCCTGTCGGAAAATTCTACATGCGGAAATTTTGTATGTGAAGTACATTCTTATTTTTCTCCTTTAACTTTACATTGAATTTGACATTTGTCAATAATTGATTGGGTTATCAACTCTCCACACACAAAACCCCCCACATATAAAAAAAATTGTACTTCCTGCGTTCCGAAATAATTGGCCGTCCCACATAATATGACACAACTTCATTCTTACTCAAAATGGTAAAAAAATATATTGTAAAATTCGTACAATGTTTTTTTTAACTTCAACAACTCTTTGACCGACGAGCTCACCGTTTTTTTCAAAATATCTCTATTTTTCACAATAATTCTCTACCACATAAAATTGCATAAATTAACAAGTCAAAAGTGTATGTTTCAATTATTTTAGTTCGGAGTGAGTATTACTTTAGTTTATCTATCTGCATATTCCTAACGAAGTTATTTTCATCTTTCACTTTCTCTCATACATCTTTTAGCTGACGTCATATTTTAACCCTACTCAGTTAATATATTTTGAGTAAAGTGCATATATAGCTTACTTTAATTCACACAAGTGCAAATATAATTTTTTGATAATTGAAAGTGTAAATATAACCCCGATAGTAAGTGTAAGTACAAATATACCTATTCTGGATGATTTGGGCCGGAATCCCGTGAAAATACTATATTACCCTTGTGAAAAAATAAAGTAAAATTTTAAAATTTGAATTATCTCATCCCTAACTCTTTTTTTCACTTTCCTTTTCTTCTCTGACCAGACTCTCGTCACCTCCCTCCCTCCTTCATCCTTCCGATCGCGCCTCCACATCCTTCGTCGTTGAGCCCGCCGCCTCCCTCTCTCTTCCATCCTTCCGAGCGTGCTTCCGTATCCTCCACCACTGAGCATGCCGCCTCCGTTGAGCATGTTGTGGCTGAGTCTCAATCACCGTGATCATTCACCATTGTGGAACGGGTAGGAGAAATCTGCTGAACGGGTGGAGAAATCTTTGAAACGGGATATGGGGTGAGGCAGAGGGGGTGAGGCGGTGAGGCGGTGAGGCGGTGGCGGGAGGTGGAACCCTAGCGATGGGGGAAAGGACGAGAGTGTTCCACGGTCGACCGCGATAGAAGGGGTGAGGCGGAGCCCTAGCGGTGGGGAAAACAAAGAGAGCGTTCAACGGTCGGCGGCGACAAAGGAGGTGAGGCGGAACCCTAGCGATGAGAGAAAATGGTGAGATCATTCCGTGGTTGGCGGAGGAGGAGGGGTGAGGTGGAACCTTAGCGGTGGGGGAAAACAACGAGAGTGTTCCACGATCGGCTGCGGTGGAGGGGGGCGAAACAATAGCGGTTGGGGGGAAGGCTGAAGGCGAGAGGTGGTGATGTGGTGGCAGGAGGTAATGGTTGATGATGAAGGTGGAGGGGGCGAGGCAGCGGGGGGAGGCGGAACCCTGGTGGTGGGAGTGATGTGGTGGTGGAAGGTGGTGATGTGGTGGTTGACGGTGAGAAGTGGTGGCTGACAAGGGCATTTGTCTCTTAAGTTTTTATATTTGATATGAAGTGTATTTTGGTCATTTTCGATTGGTCAATGGCCGAAAATGACCAGTCAATATCGAAATATAGTTTTTAAGGTTATATTTGCACTTATGTAAAGTAGTTACGATTGTTTTTGCACTAAAAATTATCTCATACTTATATATGCACTTAATGAAGTATGTAAGGTTATATTTGTATACATGCCTTTACTTTTTACCCGTTTAGTTGATTTGGTTTGCCTACTACCCTTATATTTATCTACTCTCTCCGTCCCATTTCAAACTGCACACTTTAACTTCCACCGGTTAACTTGAAAAATGTTTAATCCTTAATATCTTTCATTAAGAACAATTAAAACTTATAAAAAATTGATATTTTGAAAATATAAGTTATGACGAATCTAACAAGGTATCACCCAATAGTATTTATAATCATACACCAATTCAATTTTATAGTCAAAGTTACGAAGTTTTGACTAAATGAATAGTTAAATTGTAGGTTAAAATGGGACACGGAGAGTATACGATTTAGTTGATTTTATAATTTTACCTCTCTTATTTGACTTTCCCTTTTTATATTGTTAGTCGACTTTCACTCTATATATCACTCATTTAACTTTTTCTCTTTACATATTTTAGATAACTTACCTCTCTTTACACCTTTATGGTGACTCTCCTTATAAATCTTTTAGTTATTTTCTTTCCAAATATCCTAGTTTACATTCTCTATATGACTTATTTCTCTACATATTTATTTCTTTTAATCACGACTTATGAAATTTGTCACTAAATATGGTTCACTTATCATGGAAATAAATTTTCGCGAATAAAAATCATAAATTTGATAAAAGAAGTTGTTGCTAACCATTAAGTGCCGATTTTGAGGCAAATACTGGGTGGCGTCACGAAAAATCGTATACCAGATGAAGATCTAATGACGCCTTTCATTTTCTCATCACTAAAGTTAGTCTTTATTAACGAAGTTTTGTGACGATTTAAGATATATATTTCGTTACAAAAAGTCTTTTTTTTGTAGTGTGGGATGTATGGTGAGTATCAATTTCATTTTCATTCCAACCAAAACTTTTCCATTCCCGTCCCATTAAGGACAATGTAAGGCGGATCTCCACCAAAATGCGTTACATTTACCATCTTCTGTTATACGTGACATACTTCGTTTTAATATGATGACCTTTCAAGAGGGTTTCTTTTTCTGATCTTAAAACGAGTCACTACTACAGAATATGCCACAACGACGCCGGTTCTACAACGAACTCTAAAAAAATCACGGTCCCTTACCAATTCTGATATCGGATTAACCCTCGTAAATCATCAATGGCGATTTAGTCCTCCAGCCGCCATAAAATTGGTTCTATAAACAATATCTTTTTTTAACCGCCATTAAAAGATGATTTTTCACGGTGTCAACTTTTGTTTCATCGTTAATTACGAGTGATTACTCGCCAAGATTGATATCAATTGATATTAGAATATTTTGTAACATTTTATTTTTTCTTGTAGAATAAGGATTATATGTAGATATATGTTCTCACTCTCATGTGCGTTACGTGAGTACTCATGTAAGCTGAACGTTCACCAACCTCTTAGTCTAGCTTTGCTCATTCTACGTTAATTTTCCATTTTAAACCTTGGAAATATTCATTGGGACGATTCATTAATTACTGTTGGAAAAGATAAAAGTAACTAATCGAACTTTTTTGCCTATATATATACTAGAACAATCACAAATCACAATTGATTTACTTTTCTATGCGAATTATAATTGTCATTGGTTTTCTGTCACTTCCTTCACTCTCTTGATTAAAGGAGAGAATCATGAGCTACAAACTCCATGTCAAAATTGAAAATGTTGTACTCCCTCTGTCCCAATTCAAACTGCAATTTAACTATTCATTTAGTCAAAATTTATTAACTTTGACCATGAAATTGAATTATAATACAAGTATATATACTATTGTGTGATACCTTGTTAGATTCGCTATAACATATATTTTCAAAATATCAACTTTTCACAAGTTGTAATTATCCTTAAAAAGTGATATTAAGGATAAAAAAAATTCAAGTCAACTGTCAAAAGTCAAAGTGGGCAGGTTGAATTGGGACAGATGTAGTAACTGACAACGACAAAAATAATTATGAGTCGGAATTTCACGGATGTAATTTCTTTACTCATTTAATGAAAAGAATTAAAGAAATCCGTACATGTTCTTCAAACATGACTTTTGTATGTGAATAAAAAAGTATGTTTGGTTCAGTTGGGTTGAAGTCGGTCCATTATTAATTATTATTAACCCTATAAAAGGAAAATGGAAATGTGAAAACGTTAATGGGGTTCTTGATGAAGATCATGAGTGATGAGAATAATAATCATGAATGAAAAGATAAGGTCATGTTCTAGCTAGGAGCAGTGCTCTTGACATAATCATCAGCATAATTAATGGGAAGAAAAACGCATTTCTTGTCAAATTGAGGTTGATTATGTTGTTGAATCAACATTTTCACTATTAATTAGGAACCACTACCATAATTTTCACTCAAACCCATGCCTAACAACTACAAAAATAAGAAAGACATATTTACTCCTCCTTCCGTTCCAATTCAAACTGTACAATAATCACTATCACATTGTTCAAAAAATACATTCGACCATTAATATGTTTAACTAAATATGAAAAGTTGACATTTAGAAATTACTAGTTACGGCGAGTTCAACTATGTAACATACGATAGTATTATTGCTCATATATCTATTCAAATCCGCGGTCAATATTTGGTAGAAAATAGTGTCCAAAAAACAAATATGTAATTTGAGGTGGGACAGAGGGAGTAGTGTGTAACCATATTATAATTCCTCAACTTAAATATTCTATTTTTAATATAATATTTTTATATTTTCATATTAAAGATATTATGTTACATGTTAACTTATAGTATTAATATTTGAAGTAAACAATACAATGTTTTAATTAATCACTACAGTGGTTGTTCCATAAGTTTAGCAAAAACGTTCTCTCTTAAGACTTAGCTATCTTTAATTAAAATGAATTGAATTAAAATAAATTGAGTTAAACTTAACTATAGTTAACTTGAAGGTAGCATGGAGCAAAAACGAAACTTCTCGCCCTAAGAGGCCCGTCATCCTGATACAACGAGTTGATGGGGAAGTAAATCACGGCATCCAAGACCAGGATCAGCCACCTGATGGTCACTTCCTCGTGCCCACAAGTAATCCTCCTACTGCATAACATTGCTAATTTGTAGATAGAAGGAGCATAAAACATGGGATCATACCATTAAATGTTAACATTTAATTTACACAAAATACCTAATTTAACAGAAACAATCATTTCCATTGTTTCTCAAGTACGTACGCATAAACAAATTAGAAACTAACTGAGTGGTAATTAAATTATATTAAATTATTTCAGTTCTGATTAATCAGTGTTTTTTCTTGCATGCATGGCTTTGAAATATACATATATAGCAGGGAGCCGAAAAAACGGCGACATTGCTTATAATAGGTACGTAAAATTTGTTACATATAATACTATTGCTCTAGTACTACAAAATTCTACGTAGAAACTTTATACTACAACATGGAAATCAGTTGATAAAACGTCATTTTAAGGTTAGATGGGATCAAGGGGGCCATATATATATATATATTTAATGGGACCATTAAATTATTATTTTTTCTCCTCCTTTTTGCTCCATATATGTACCATTTCAGTTCTTGGTGATCACTTCCAACATCATATTTTACATACTATAAAAATATTTGTAAGTCCTGTTTTGTCTTGTCAAGTAATAATTTTATTTAGAAAATAATTGATGGGGCACCATTCTTGCTGCAACCAGCAGAAGGTGAAGAGAGGGCTTTGGTCTCCTGAAGAAGATGAAAAGCTGGT
>JAULKM010000009.1:1882111-1897571 GCA_032355605.1 Rubia tinctorum
CCCTCACCACCTTCATTAAACAACAATGCCACTCCTAGAATCAACATTAGCCCGGATCACCACCATCAACAACCGCCATTGAACACTTACACAACCACAACAAACCAACTCGACACGATGAATCAATTAGTATTCGATACAAAAATTGCGCCACACGATCCTAACCTCTTCTCATCGCCACCATTGTTCATGTTCGACACCACGGGGTGCAGCTCAATGCTGCAAGGCCTCGGAAACGAGGACCAGATCTTTCACCACGGCTCGATCTGGAACCAGCCGGGCACAATTGCAGGCACGAGTGCTACCGGAATGCTGGATTCAGGTAACTATAATTTGCCGCCATTGATTGAGAACATGGAGAATTGCATGGTTCCAATTGATAATCAAATAACAGTTCTTGATTGCATGCAAAATCATGAGCTGATGAATCAGTGGGTTGAAGTACAAAATCAGTGCCCTAGTTTTTTGTTTTGGGACCAATCTGATCAAGAAAATGCTCAGACTACCTCAAACATTGGAACTATGCAGTCATATCCTTCTCCTCTATAAATGGAAGCTCGAGATCTTGCATGCAGATTTGCTGATCGATTACACGATGGATATTTAATTTGACTTTTATTTTTCCCTTTTTAATAAAAACATTTTGGGATACATAATTAATCATTTATGTTGTGGGTGTGGGATAGCCATAAGTGAGAGCTGTTTGTAATTATTTATGCGATGATCTGGGTGTTTGATGAGTTTGAGAAATTAATAAAGATGACATTCTAAATTATGACCCTTTTTTTAAAAGTTAATTTATGACTTGTTTAATTGGACGAGATAAATTTTATATTCCAAAACTCCTGGTGTATTGTTTAGTGACCGATGAGTGAACAATGTTTTTCCTATCAAGTTTCACTCGTTCATTTGGTATAAAAAAATTATTGTCTTTTCTTAAAATAAGATTAATTAAATGTAAGATATTATAGATTTAAACAGTGTTACACAGAAATGATGCCAACTTTTAATGTTTTTGATCAAATATAAAATGCACAAATGATTGTGGCTGTGTATATTCATATATATATATATATAGTGAGTACAAAACGTATACAAACCCTAAACAAATGTAGAACAAGATATATACAAAATCAATCAAAAAGAGTATTCCTTTATTATTCTGATTCTAAATCAACTATATCTCTATTACACCCCCTCAAGCGAAGCGTAGGATTGGTCGCAACGCAAAGCTTGGAACGTAACAACTCAAACTGAGGATGAGGTAACCCCTTTGTAAAGATGTCAACAAGCTACAAGTCCGTAGAAACATGAGCAATCTTGAGCTTGCCAGAAGACACTATCTCACAAAAAAATGATAGTCAATATCAATGTGTTTGACTCTCTTATGCGAAATCGAATTCTGAGCAAGAAAAAGAGCATTAATATCATCACACAGCAAAATAGGAGGCAAACGAGTCAATACACGTAAATCCCGAAGTAAATTCATCAACCAAGCTAGTTCCACAACAGTATTGGCCAGAGACCGGTATTCTGAACTAGAACGAGAGACTATAGGTTGATTTTTAGCACTCTATGAAACCAGGTTACTACCAACAAAAATGGCATACTCATGTGTAGACCTACGAGTCTCAATACAACGAGCCCAATTAAGGAGTTACAATAACATCTCTAGTAAACTTGTTCGAAATAGTGAAAGAAGAATTATCAAAACAAATAATAACATTCATATCCAAAGTCAACTTGCTAATAGACAACAAATTTTTAGAAATTTGTTGAACAACCAAAACATCATACAAGGATATTGAATCAGAGACTCGATAATGACCAACATACGTAATGGGAAGGGAAGAACCATTACCAAAAACAACACAGTTGTTACCAAAATAGGGAGTCACAAGATCAGGAGTGGACTGGGAAGAAGTCACGTGGTTGGTCGCGCCAGAATCATCTATCTAGCGAGCATGTGAAGGAGCATATGATAGAGAGGCAGAAGATGAGACTTGAGAGACCAAATGAGAACAAGTCGAGGCAACATGACCAAATTTCTTACACTACTAACATTGCAATTGGTACCATTCACTGTGTAATTTAGAGTAAGATGATGCAACATGACCCAAAACATCACACCATTGATATCGTAGTTGATAAAAAAGAGCCATAACATAATTAAAAATTGGATGAAGAAGAGCCTTGGCAAACACGCAGGAAAGAGGGAAATTGGTCGTTGGCGCGTGAGGACATGCACGTCAAAGAGATGGTACACGTCTATGTCACGCGCACGTGACTACACGCGTGTGACTACAAGCTCGGCCTAAAAAAGAAACTGAGATCTCGCGTGAATCTGATGCGCTTCTCTTTTCTTGAATTGAAGCAGACGCAGACGATCTTGATAATTTATCTTGAGGTCGCCGGACTGTAGAAGCGGAGAAGAAGCAACTTGATTGGAGAAGAAGGCCTGATGGACCAACTACACGGAGAAGACGAGTAGAGAGGTCAGCGGAAAAAGGAGGTCACCGAGCAACCGGACAAGATGATCGGAGAGCAGCTGGTTGCTGAACAGGCGAACGACGGAGCAGGCAAACAGCAGTGACGATCGAAAAAAACACGGCGGAAGAAGGATTTTGATTTTTTTTAATTTATGGAATTTGGGAAGAGAAAATAGAGTTTTAAAAAAAGAGAAAAAATGCCAAGAATTTTAGTGAGATCTAACTGATACTATGATAGAATGTTAAACCTACAAATGATTGTAGTTGTATGTATTCATATAGTGAGTATAAAGGGTAAACAAGGCCTAAGAAAATATAGAACATGATATATACAAAATCAATCAGAAGGGATATTCCTTTCTTATACAGATTCTAAATCAACTATATCTCTATTAGTTTTATCTCAATGAGATTGACTTTCTTTCTATTCATATACCCCTTTATACCATCTCAAACTGCACTTTGACTTACAACAGTTGACTTGAAAGTGTTTGATCCTTTATATCTTTCAATAAATATAATTAAAATTTGTGAAAATTTGATTTAGAAAATATATGTTATAACGAATTAAACCATGTATCAAACAATAATGTCTATATTTACAAACGATTTTATGGTCAAACCTAAGTAGTTTTAACTAAATGAATATATAGTCAAATTGCAATTTGAACTGGTACAAATGAGTATATACTAAAATATACAAGTAATATTTACACACTCAAGTGGAAAACCCTCGATTAAAGGTGGTTATATCAGACCAGAGAAGGCAATGGTTTCGCCTCAATTAAAGGCAGTTAAAAAACTGAAGCAAAGCTAGATCTAGAAAAACACTGGTTAAAAGGTAGATCTGGAGCAACAATAGAAACACATTTTAAAAGGTAGCTCATCAACACAACAAAAAATGACGCAGCGGAAGCGAGCGACAGTGAGATTCAACAGCGGTTGGCTTCAGCAGAAAAGGCGAGCTTCGACCAGGCAGAGGCGATCTTCAGCGGTGACGGTAGAGGCGTGATGGTGGAAGGAGGCAGAGGATGGGCGGAGGATGTAGGTTGGTGTGAGGGTGGGGGAAGGAGTGAGGGTGGCGGCGGTGGAGGCATGAGGAGGAAGGCTGAGCGGCGTGAGAAAAACCTAAGAAGGGAGGGAGGAGAAAAACCTAAGAAATTTGGTTTCTATTTATATAGTGGATCGAAAAACCCAATTAAAGGCAACCCATTAAAGGCGATTCTACAATAGAACTTCCTTTAATAGATTTTCATCAAAGGTGAAACCACTTTCATCACTTAAAAACCGTCTTTAAAATGAAAGACATGACTTGGGTGGGAGTTCCAAATTTGGAACCTGATTTGAGTCCTAATTAAAGGAGGTTCCACCTTTGATTGCATGCCTTTAATCACTTTTGTCGCCACTGGTGATAGTAATCCCTACACTAAGTGCTAATTACACTCTAACACCCCCCCCCCTCCTCAAGTGAGCGTTCACTTGTAAGTGATGGGAAGTTTGGATCTTAAATTTTTCAACAAAAGATCTTGCTAAACCCTTAGTAAAGACATATGCTAGCTGAATTGAGGCAGGCATGTGCTAGATTTGATTTTGGAGGCAGGAACTATTTACAAACAAAATGTTAGTCAATGTCGATAAGTTTAGTTTGCTTGTGGGCTACAAGGTTTTGCACAGGAAAAATGGTACTGTTGTTATAATATATCAATTGGGGAGCATCAGAAGGGCAAATACAAAGATAACATAGTAATTGAAAAATCCAAATCATCTAATTTGAAGTATTTGCTAAAGCCCAATATTCCAATTCACAACTCAAACAAGGGATAGTGGATTCTTTCTTTGCAAGAAATGAGATTTTCACCAAAAAATGGCATATCCATAAACGTAAATGGAGTGACGAATCTCTAAACACCTAGCTCGGTCAACATTAGAACATTTGAGAACTACATTAGGAGCGGAAGTGTGAGAAAGTTTAACCATACAAGACAAACTTAACGTATTCGTCACAGGGGACTTACTAAACCGACCGACAGAATATACTGCAAATGCCTTAAAAGGTTTCCAAGGGACATGCGAATATGAGTGCGGAACAAGAAGGAAAATGAATGCAACACTACACTTGGTTCAAGTGGTGCGTGGAGGGGTGGAAATCCATATTACTTCCTCCGTTTTGCTAGAAGTGGCACACTTACTATTAGGGGGTATTTTTTGATTTTGACCTACTTTGTTAACATGCCCAAAAAGGAAGGGAATCAAATTATTATCACCCATTTGCCTTTGAAAATTCTGATTTAGAGCACACGGAGTTGACACTAAACCTCTCATAGAAAAGAGCTTAACTAGGTTATGTGACCCAAACCATTATTCACAATCTCTACCTCCATTTTACTCGCCCAAGACTATAAGAACATGATTCGGGTTATTCAAATTAATAATTTGTAAGGCCCAATTTCGATAGCCATGAACATGAAACCCTACCTCATGACTCAAGCATCCATATAAATTAGTAAACTCTAGTTGGCTTCATTTTTCAGCTTCACACCAAATACTCTTCTCCTCTCTAAAGCTCCGCCTCAACCTTCACCCACCTTCCATGGAGTTTCCCGGAGATTCGCAAACCCAATACCACTACAAAAGTTCTAGCGACGACACCATCGTCCCTGAAACTGAGTTACAAGATGACATCCCCGATGATGAGGTCAATTCTAACATGCGTGCATCGGTGGGGACCCTGACCGCCACGCCGTTGATCAGGCCACTGGTCACATCTGAGCCAACGCACCATCGGTCGTTTCAGATTCAGTCCAAGTTTGTACAAAACACCTGATATGTGTTATATTGTGTTCATATTTTGTGGGATTATCATGATTTTATTGGGATATAATTTGCACTTTTAGGTGTTTTTGGTGCAGAAATTCATGGATTGTGAAGAATCGAGAGGAGCTATACATTGTACTCTTTTTCCCTTAACCAATGGTTTTTTCCCACTGGGTTTTCCAGGTTAAGGTTTTTAATGAGGCGATGTGCTCCAATGGAAAATGTTCTTATTTTATAAGACATTATTCCAGGGGAAGGAAGAGAGGCAAAAGTGAAGTTGCTGAAATTATGGGGTGGAAAGTGAATTATTGAAGATATGTGGATTTGAAGAAAATAAAGACATCCACTTTCCATATTGATAAGGATTGTATTATTTCTTTCCAATTGAAATTCCTTAATTTTAGGAATTAGTTAATTAGAGTTAGAATATATTTTGATTTATTTTCTCTACGGAAGGAGAGTCCGAATTAGGTTGGGATTTGGTTTTGTGTAATTCGGCAGCCGCACGGTATCTACTCTATATCTAAAAGTGCTAGTTTATTTTCTGGGAACAGGTTTAGGTACGGTATCCCGTCTCAACGCACCTGAAATTCCATCTCTCTGCTTCACCTATGTGCTTCTCTTTAAATTTGGGGACATTGGTCACCAATTGCCATAGGTTGCTTGTAGATCGCCAGTGTTTGGTCATCTTCAACTTTGTAAGGTCATTAGTTGCGGTTTTACTCTGCTTTCAGCAATCACTTCATCAAAACCTACCCACCTTCTATGCAAGTCGCCGGTAGTTAAGGTGAGTCGCCTCTTTTTGTTTCTGCTTTTCCTATTCCTGTATGGGTCAATTTGGGGTTTCGATTTGTTCATCCTTCTTATTCCTTGTCCTCCAATGCCTGTGTAGGTGATGTACGGTCGGATGTCGCCTTTCATTTGTCCCAATTCCCCCTTGGTAAAAAGCCATTTTTTTTTTACATTCTACTGTTTCACCTTTCCGTTTCTTCTCCTTCAATTTTTGTATGGGTGAATTTAAGAGTGTTGATTTATTGAATTTAGGGGTTTAGGGTAATTTATATAGAAGAACTGAATCAAAGGGTTCTTGGAAAAGGTAATTTTGTTTGTTTATTTGTTGATTCCGTGTTTCTTACAAATTGTAGTGAAAGCTCTTTGATTAGTAACTAAGGGTACATTGTCTTAAAATTCAGTGAAATTTTTATGCGTGGGTTTATTGATAATATGTGCTAATGCAACAAGTAGTGGCTTTCGTAATTCCCGCCCCTGCATATCAAAAAGTAGTTGTGTGTGTCAATGATATTTCTTCAATTTTGCTTCAATATACTCTTATTGGTCTTCTGCTGCAAATGTGATTCAGCAATTGTCGGGTGCAGATCTGGCTCGGACAATTCACACAAGAAACGGCTCTCACACTGGTATTCTCTATGTCAAGCATGGTAGTGCAGAGGCTGCAATTTCTCGGCTTGATAATTAATCTGCAAATATGTACATTTCTTCAATTAAGTGAAATACAAAAGGATTTCATTTTCCTTTTGGCTGTCAAGAGCATCTGTTACTGTTGATTTGTTATACTGCAATTTGCGCCTTCTTTAACTATAAGTGCATAAAATTTTGTGGTTAATGAACCTAGTATTCAAGGAACGTATAGTACTTGATGCAACTTGAGGCAAATATTCTGCAATCCCATTTATATATTCTATGCAGAAATCAGGCCCATATTTGAACATCAAGAAATTAATGCATTCAAATTCCTATACCTTTGGATTGCTTTTTAAAAAACCGGTTTTACCATTTTAACTTAACTATTAGACCTATGTTCCAACATATCCTAACTTAACCAAGTATGTAAAGTAAATAATGCATGAGACACACAACTTGGTTACGCGATTTGGTGAAATCCACCTACATCTACGGGGTCTGGCCCCCAATTCAGAATAAATCCACTAATCAGAGATATAGTACAAAGTACACCATACAACTATACGTATCTTCTAATTACAACGTGTGGATTTTGCAAGCTCCCCTTTCTACCGATCCGTCTTGATCATACCCCCTCTTACCTCGAAATTAGTCGACGTTGGATCTCCTCCTCCCGAGAAATTAAGGCATACGCTCTGAACTTTGAACAACAGGTCACGTATGTTGGAACATATAAAATCTGGCTCTTACAAAGCTTCTCGAAAGATAGAAATCTGATGTGCAGATTTTCTCAATTCAAATCGTATGTCCTTCGCATCTGTTAATGTCCTCTATTTGTATACCATTGGCAGATCAGAATTGCTCCATAATTATCTCCATAATATTCCTATTCCTTATTTGCTTTTGAAGCATATCCAAATTCCATAAATAAAAGGATTTTCCTTATCTCAAATATCCCATAATATTCCATAAATCCAATTCCATATTATAAGGATTTTTCATAAAACCGTTATGCTTCCATACGGCTTAATTACAATATTTCTTAAACTCCAAATTTCCATAAATTAATTTTGCCGCAATATTCTAGTCGCCAAAACTGATCTTCCGCAGTATGTTCCAACATGGAACATTTTTCTTTTTTAATATTAGTTCACAAATGGCAACACTATAATCCATGAGATGCACATGACTTTACAATCTCCCCCTTTGCCATTTTGTAGACCCAACCATTTTGGAATAATTAAACCAAAAGAAAAACTTCCATCATACATAGTCATCAGAATTTCAGAAATCCCCTATGTTGGAACATACATGAATAAGCAACTCAGAATTAAGAAAACCAAAAATCCAGAATTACAAAACCACCAAATAATATCCAAAAAGATCCAAAATAACCATAATCTTCCCCTTTGGGGTCATTAAACATGCCAAAATTAAAGAAACATCAAAATCAAGAGCCAGCTCCCCCTGAACCTAATACTGACTATGTTGGAACATAATCTGCCAGAAATAAAAACTATCAAGGAGCAGTTCTCTAGTCTTCTAGCCGAGCCTTCTCCACTTCTAACTTGGTTTTTTCTGCCTCCAAGCAGCAAGTTGGATAGAAATAGCACCCAACCTAGCATTCAAAGCTTCCAACTTAGCCTTTTTGTCCTCCTTACCTGAACCAGAACTGGAACCAGACTTTGGCTTCCATGATAACTCCTTCACCTACCTTAAGCTGAAGGTTTTCTTGTTTGGCTTCAATGGCTCAGTATCCACAATCTCATCCTTTGGCTTTGCCTTCACTTGTTCATCTCTAACCAAAGCTGAGATAATACACGGATACACCAGGGAATGCTTGGCTTTTGGAGAGATAGCTTGACGCACAATCGCGTGCTGAATGAGTATGCCAAGGTTAACTGGCCTCTGTGTTCCAACAAAGTAGAGTAAGCTTGCCATTTCACGGGTAAGGGCTGTGATGTTTGAGGACGAAATCCAACAATTCACGGCCACCTGATACAGCCTGAAAAACCTGGAAGTCAAGCAAGATGCTTGAGAGTGTCCGATTGCAGCCCATTCAGTCTTGACTCCTCCAGATATCTCAGTCCGAATTTGATCATCCGAAACCTCCATTTTTTCATAAATACCCTCAAACTCTGGCGTCTTCAACCCTAGCAACCTGTTAATCTTTTCAGCCAAGAAATTCACAATCTTCCCTTGAACAAAAACTCGGTCACACCAAGGTACATCCTGCTCAAGATTCCCAGCCATAAGATTCGAATAAACTTCACAAACCAGTTGTTTGTTGTAGTCTGTAAACCTAGTGGCAACCTTCTTCATGCCAATCAGCTCCAAAAAATTAGAAAACCCACTTGGTTTATTAGCTACCAAATCTACAGGCCTCTCAGAAATTACCTTCCTATGAGAAAATACTTCACACATCTCCTCACAATTTGCATCATAGTAAATTTCAGAAAAAGCTTCAATTATAGGAGGAGGTGGTCGTACGGTTCTAGTCTTCTTCTTTGGAGAGGGTTCTGCCACCTTGCTCTTCTTAGATGGATGAGATGATTCAACCTCAGTGACCTTCCTCTTGGCCTTCCTGTTCTAAATGAACTCGTCAAGAAATTCATCACTGGAATATGTGAGATCAGGTTCCCGTGTTGGAACTTACTGGTTCTGCTGCTGCTGCTGCTCTGTTTCTCCAGTAAAGTGTGTTCCAACACACTGTCCCTGTGTTGGAACATACTGTACTTTCTCTCCCGATTCAACATTTTCCATCACGGGGTCTTCTCCCCCTCTCATCAACCCCTCAGAATTATCATCAACAACATCCTCATGCATTGAAAAATCTTGATCCCTCGGCAGAAACCATATCAGGCTTATTGACTTCCATCTCATCTTCATATTGGTATGTTGGAACATACCTAGCATCCTCTTCTTCACTGTTATATACCACAATCACAGGGGGCTCTAAATCCCCGAGCTTTTCAAATTTCTTAGCATTCTCGACATCAAATACAACCATCTTCAATTGATTCATAGACCTAATTACTTCCAATCCTATAGCCTCCTCATCAGAAATCTCGTCAATTTTCTCATAGCTCTTTCTAGGAATATATGAATAAACATGGAATATGTCTTTGCACCTATATTCCTTGTATTCACCCCTTAGCAATTTAACCTCAAAATACTCAATGAAATACATCTCTCCTAAGTCTCCAGAGAGCACCTCGCCCATTTTAACATCTAAAAATTCCACCTTAAGGTTTTCTAGATTCCTCAAATCAATGGCAACTCTGTTTGCTTGTATTCACTTAGCAAATTCATCTAAAGAATCAAAAATCTTTTCCTTCCAGATTACTTGAGTGTTTTTAGGAACGGTTACCTTTAGATATTTGACCTTCTCATTGCTGGGAGATTTCTTATCAGGTTGGCTGGATGTTAATGCTTCCACCTTGCTCGGTGATTTCTTCTCGGGCTCGCCAAAGGTGAGGAGAATCGGCTTTTTTATTTTCGGCTATTGTAGGAGTATCTCAGAAAGAGGTTATGGTTCGGAAAGAGAGTTCTTGGATTGCACAACTTCCCAAGACAATTTTTTTGAGAATTTTGATAGAAGAAGGAGAGTGCACTTGCCGAAATAGAGGGAATGTGGGGAGATTGTAGAATTTGAACCAAAAATAGCTTCTTCCCTTTTTCACCTCTCTAACCGTGTCCAATTTTTTACCTTTCCAAGGCAATAATAACCTTTCATCTCTTGTCAAATCATGTCACATCTTTAACTTCCAACATACCTCCAACCACTTTCTTCTTCATCCACCATTTTTTTGGATTTTTTTTCTCTCTCTCTCTCTATATTTTGTTTTTATGAATTTTTCCGAAACAAAAAAACTGAACAAAAAATATACATATTGTACAGTGGAGTTTCAGGTGTAACTCACATTCGACACACACCGAGGTGTTGTCTAAGAAATTCAAAAGTTGAAGTGTCCAACGGTTTAGTGATTATAACTGCATATTGTTCGCATGTTGGAACATAGGCCACCCCAACCTCCTTCCTTTCAACCAAATCTCTAAAAAAATGGTGCCTTATATCAATGTGCGTTGTTCTTGAGTGCTGAACTGGATTCTTAGAGATGTCAATTGCACTTTTATTGTCAGACATAATCTTTAGAGGACCTTGTTGAATTCCATAGTCATTCATAATTTGTTTCATCCACAATAACTGTGAACAACAACTTCCGGCAGTAAGATACTCAGTTTCAGCAGAAGATAAAGAAATTGAATTTTGCTTCTTACTATACCAAGAGACCAAATTAGTACCAATAAAGAAACAACCACCAGTAGTACTTTTGTGATCATTTGCATTACCAATAAGAATTGAGTCTTGATTCTTAGAATACTAGATGCCATAATCAGAAGTCCCACTAACATATCGAATAACTCTTTTTACCGCAGTCAAATGAGATTCCTTCGGATCAGCCTGAAATCTTGCAAAAACACCTACGCTGAAACATATATCTGGTCGACTAGCAGTAAGATATAACAGACTCTAAATCATGTTTATGTATAATTTCTGATATACTGAAACACCTTTCTCATCCATCACCAATTTTTTTGGTTGCCATCGGAGTTCGAATTGATCGGGCACTACTGAGTCTGAACCTCTTCACTAGATTCAAAGCAGAATTACTTTGATTTATGAACAAACCATTATTCTCTTACTTAACCTGAAGCCCTAGGAAATAATTATGTTTTCCTACCATGCTTATCTCAAATTCTGCTTGCATTAGTGACACGAAATATTTCACCATAGATGATGAGTAGTAGAACCAAACACAATATCATCCACATATATTTGAGCAATAAAAAACTTGGATGATTTCGTGGGCACAAACAATGTACGATCTACTCCCTCTTGACGATAACCTTTCTTAAGTAGAAAGTTTTTCAGTCATTCATACCATGCTCTAGGTGCTTGTTTCAAACCATATAGTGCCTTCTTAAGTCGATACACATGATGTGGATGATGAGGATATTCAAACCCTTCAGGTTATTCCACATAAACCTCCTCATTCACCACACCATTTAGAAAGACACTTTTCACATCCATATGATATAATGTAAAATTCATTGCACATGCAATGACAAGCAAGATGCAAATAGATTCTAACCAGACAACTGGTGCAAAAGTTTCATCAAAGTCGACTCCTTCCACTTGAGTATATCCTTGAGCCACCAGTCTAGCTTTATTGTGAGTAATTTGACCATCAGCATTCGATTTGTTCTTGAAAATCCATTTTATACCAATATTATTGACACCTTTCGGACGAGGAGTAAGATACCACACATCATTGCGTTCAAACTGTTCGAGCTCTTCTTGCATTGCCGAAATCCAGTATTCATAAAGTAAAGATTCCTTGTAATTATTTGGCTCAATGAGTGAGATAAACATTGCAGTCCAATGTTGGAACATGTGGACTGGGTGTGGGGGAGAATGTTCCAACATACTCTTCTTCTGCAGACACCGGCTGCTCTTCTACTTGATCATGTGTTCCAACATAGTCTAACGACACTAGCGGATTAATCTGTGTTGGAACATACACAACATCTGATTCATCTTCTTTGTCCTTTGAATCCTGTTTGTCATTCGAATCACCCACAACAACATTGATTGACTCCACAAGCGTATTTTTTTAATATTATACATACGGTATGCTCGACTATTCACAGAATAGCCCCGAAATATACCAATATTACTACGATTGTAAAACTTGGCAAATGGATCTCTATCTCTTAGAATATAACACTTGCTTCCAAACACATGAAAGTGAGATACACTTAGCTTCCTTCCCTTCCAAATCTCGTAATATTTTTTCTTGTAAACGACCAAAGATACACTCGATTGATAGTATAATAAGTTGTATTAACAACTTCTGCCCACCATTTTTTGTGTATGCCTTTTTCTGCAAGCATGACTCGAGACATCTCCTGAAGTGTTCTATTCTTCCTTTCGACAATTCCATTTTGCTGTGGAGTGATTGGAGCAAACAATTCATGTTGAATACCAAGTTCATCACAGAAATCACGGAATTGAGAGTTTTCAAATTCCCTACCATGATCACTTCTGATTCTGACTATCTTCCCAACCGGACTTCCCTTCTCTGTCTGCAATTTTATCACCAAACTTCTCAACGCGTCCCCAATAGCATATTTTTCTTTGAGAAACTCCACCCAAGTATATCTAGAAAAATCATCAACACATACAAAAATGTACTTCTTATCAGTCACACTCGGTGTGTTGACTGGACCCATTAAATCCATATGCAGTAATTTAGGATTCCTTGAGGTAGTAATATATTGTACTGAAGAGTGGGGATATCGAATCTGTTGACCTTGGTGACATGGTCCGCAAACAATTCCACTTTTGGTCGTGAGTAAAGGCATACCTCGTACTGCCTTTGAATTTGTGATTTTCACCAAGGTTTTGTAGTTGATATGACCAAGCTTCCTATGCCACAGAGTACCTTCATCTTGCTTTGAACTTAGGCATCACACTTCTTTCTCCAGAAGATAACAATTGTTTGATGATCGAATACTAGAAAGTACTTCATCATTCCCATGCCTCACCACACATTTGTCTTTCTGAAATTCAACCGTCAAATTGTTATCACACAACTGACTGATGCTCAACAAATTTGCCTTTAGATCCTTAACAAGCAACACACTAGTGAAAATAGGAAATCCTTACCTTTGCCAATGACACGACTCCTCTTCCCATCTCCAAAAGTAACAAAACCACCATCATGGTCTTATTTTTGTTAGAAACTTTTGAGTTCCAGCCATGTGACGAGAGCACCCACTATCAAAGTACCATGAGTCTCTAGAATGTTCAATAAGAGACGTATGAGCAACAAAACAAGATTTCATATGTTTAGGAACCCATAACTTTCGAACCATGTTTGACCGTTGGGTATCGTCTATGTTGGAACATACAGACAGTTGTCGTCCATTCATGATATCTCTCAGTAATTTGAGACACCGTTCCTCGGTATGGCCTTGAAACATGCAATAACTGCAGATGAGAGGTTTTCGCTGACGAGTTTTGATCACATTTCTCTTCATGTCTTGAACTTTCATCTTGAAATTTCCCGTATCGCATGATGAATTTCCAGAGCAAATTTCTTGTCGATCTCCGAAGCTTTTTCCCATGGTCAGAATATCATCTAACTTTTCCTTGCCGGAGTTTAACTTCCTGATTGTTGCTTCTGCCATCTCTTCCCTCTCAGTCATAGAGTTTACTTTCACGTTCAAATCTTAAATTTCACTCTTAAGTTTTTCAACCTGTACTAACAATTTCTTCTTTGTCTCGGCCAATTGATTTTTCTCCATCTTCAGGGACTTATTTGCGTCAGCCACCTTTAACCACATGTCATACATTTTTATATAAAGTGTAGATGTCTTCACTACTCACGGATTGGTCTTCATCATCGCTAGAAGTATCGGCATAACGTATGTTGGAACATACCATATCTGTGTTGGAACATAAGTCCACAACTTCCATATCATCACGAATTTTTGCTCCAAATGCCACATAATTACCGGTAAGTTCCTCTTCATCTTTCTAATTTTCTTCATCCTCACTTCATGAGGTGACATACGATCTTCCTTGCTTCTTCCGGGTATTGGCACATTCAGACTGGATATGTCCAAAACCTTCACATTCTCTACAATGTATCCTTCCTCGTTGTTTTGCTTCACCACCTTGTTTTCTAGTGAACTGTTGGTTTCCTTACTCCATGCAATTTTCACGGTTCTTTCCGAAGTTCTGTCCACGTGGTCTATTTCCTCCAGTTCTTTCTTGTGATTTCTTGTTCACCATCTTCTTCAGCATTCTTGAGAAATTATTAGTGATGAGAGAAATTTCTTCAATATCATCCTCACTATCTGATTCGTGATCATCCCCTAATGAAAATGCTTTAAAATCCAACTCCTTCTGAGTTTTCTTTGCAGTTTTTTCCATAGTCATCTCATAAGTTTCTAGAGATCTCATCAATTCGTCCAAAGACATTGTGGATACATCTCTAGCTTCTTATATTGCCGCAACCTTCATAGAAAATCTCTTGGGCAGTGATCTCAAGGTCTTCTTCACCAGTTTAGATTCCTTATAAACGTTGCCCAATTGATAAGCCATATTAGAGATGTCTCTGAGTTTCCCATTGAATGTGATAATCGTATCATTCTCCTCCATTTTAAATTCTTCAAACTTAGTTGCCAACATCTGTAATTTGGATTCACGTACTCGACTGGTTCCTTCATGTATAGTCTACAAGATATCTCATGCTTTCTTAGCCTGATGACATGTAGATATGAGTTTAAATTGGTTTTCATCCACTGTTGTAAAGATAGCATTCAATACTTTGGAATTAGCCAGTGAAGCCTTCAATTCATCTGGAGACCAAGATGATTTATCCTTGAGCATTCGTTTCCTTGAACTTGACTCTCCATCTTTCTCCTTGGACCTGGATTCTTCATCTTCAATTGGATGATTCCACTCGTTCTCAACAAAGTGTCATGCAAGTTCATCCAGATAATTGATAAACACCCTCATGCGATAAGTGTAATTCGCACCTTCTGGAAGAGGTGGCCGAGACACATAATCTCCTTCCCTTGCAGCCATGGTAAAATCGGATCACACTTTCCTTGACACAACCAAGGTAAAACGTAAGTGACCAAGCTCTGATACCAATTGA
>JAULKM010000009.1:1913578-1928931 GCA_032355605.1 Rubia tinctorum
ATGTATTTATATCCACACTAAATCGTGTATTTTCGAAAGAACAACTCCATAGCTACGAAAATTTGACCTAAATCAATATTTTCTTAGGACATTTCGTATAAGGGTAATTAATTATGATATTATTTGTTTGTTTTTTTAAGGAAAGATATTATTTGTTTGTTTTTTTTAAGGAAAGATATTATTTGTTTGAATAAAATTAACGATCATTAAGTGGCTTTTGGTGTTGCCATCGCTTTACGTTGCACCGATAAACTTTCCATTATTATCGTTATTTGTATATAGAAAAAAAATTACTCATAAAATTGCATCTTCGAATTGGGACCAAGTGACTTCCAAAGGAAACCAATTTGTTTCGAATTCCACTTTTAGCCACCCCCGCCGCTGCAACCTGACACCATTGCATGCTCCTCCTCTCCACTTTCCCCTTTCTTCTCCGCCTTCAGATCTCTTTTCCGGCCCTCCAATTACCCCGTAATCCCATTTTAGCCCCCCCCCCCCCAAAACCCTTTGCAATAAAACCCCCAACAACAAAAGAAGAACAAACATTGGTCCTAGTTTCACCAGCTTCTCCGTTTATGGTGAAGAAGATGAAGGCCGCCGGAAAAGATTCCGAGAGATGCATCTGGGATCAAATGCGGGCCCGCAACCGCGTCCTACCGAAGCTTATGGTGTGGACCATCCTCTTCGTGTCCGCTTCTTACGCGCTCTACACTCTAAAGCTCCTCAAAGGCTCCAATTCCTGCGACTATGGCTTCGACAACGTTAATATCTCCAGCTTGGTCCTCAAGGACCTCAGCATCGACGACGGGAGGAACGCGACGGGGGACGAAACGACTCTGCAGCATGTCGTTTTCGGCATTGCGGCGTCAGCGAAGCTCTGGAGCAAGCGGAGGAACTACATCAAGCTGTGGTGGAAGCCGGAGGAGATGCGGGGGATCGTCTGGCTCGACAGCCCGGTGAAGCGGGGCTCGTCGGAGAGGGAGAGATTGCCGGAGCTGAGGATCTCCGGCGACACCTCGAAATTCCGGTACACCAACCGGCAGGGCCACCGGTCGGCTATTCGGATCTCGAGGATAGTGTCGGAGACTCTGAGATTGGGGATGGAGGGCGTGAGGTGGTTCGTGATGGGGGACGACGACACCGTTTTCGTCACGGAGAATTTGATTAGGGTTTTGAATAAGTATGATCATAACCAGTTTTATTACATTGGGAGCGTTAGCGAGTCCCATTTGCAGAACATTTACTTCTCTTATGGAATGGCCTATGGAGGCGGCGGTTTCGCGATCAGCTACCCGTTGGCGAAGGCGCTCGAGGGGATTCAGGATGAGTGCATTCAACGGTACCCGGGATTGTACGGCTCCGATGATCGAATGCAGGCTTGTATGGCTGAACTCGGAGTCCCTCTCACCAAAGAACCCGGCTTTCATCAGGTTGGATTCTGTTTTTCGCGGTTTTTGTGTTTGTTTTTAGCGTAGATGGTTTTATATTAATGTGGTTTTAGATTATGGGAATCTGCATTCATGTGTTTAGACTGAATTTAGCATATTGGGAAGTGGAGATTTGTGTTTGCTAGAAAAGGAAAGAAGAGGAACTCCATTTGACTGAATTTCATCGAGGTTGATGGTCTTGAGCAACCCACATTTGGTGCCAATTGGTCTTGAGATGGAGTCGTTATAGGAATCTTAATGATTGGTAATGTAGAAATGTCGAGATGTTAAGCGTTTCTTGAATTTCTTAATATCCCTTTTGCAATGGTTTACCTGCACCAGATGATGGTTGTTGATGATTTCTGATATTATATGTTCTCCTTTTCTTTTGTTGGGACAAGTTTGGTTGAGTTTGTAAAATAACTAATGTGAGTGAGTGTGAGGTTGTTGGTAGTTTTAAATGGAGTTGGAACCCTTGTCAATCGTCAATAATGAGTTGTAGAGGTTTGCTGCAGGACAAGTGTACTATGTTGGTAAAAAAATAACATTGGAGTGAGATGTTTTAATTGACTTTTGTTTTCGGTTGTTTTCTGGAAACCAGTTTTCTCCCTTGTTGTAACACAATATGTTTGGTTTCAGTATGATGTGTATGGGAACTTGTTTGGTTTACTAGCTGCACACCCGGTCGCCCCTTTTGTGACTCTGCACCATCTTGACGTGGTGGAGCCGATCTTCCCTAACGTCACTCGGGTTCTAGCGCTTGAGCGGCTTCTGGTTCCTATGAAGCTTGATTCAGCCGGTCTGATGCAACAGACCATTTGCTACGATGACACTCGTAGTTGGACGGTCTCAGTCTCGTGGGGCTATGCCATTCAGGTGTTCCGCGGAGTATTATCACCGAGGGAGATAGAAATGCCGTCGAGGACTTTCTTGAATTGGTACAAAAGGGCAGATTATACAGCGTACGCTTTCAACACGAGGCCTGTGATGCGGAATTCATGCCAAAAGCCCTTTGTATTTTACCTATCAAAGGCACGGATGGATGCTTCACTAAATACCACGGTGACTGAGTACGTGAAGCATCGCGTTGTTCATCCCGCTTGCAGATGGAAGATGGCAGACCCAGGTAAAGTTGTCAAAATCGAAGTTCAAAAGAAGCCCGATCCACAGCTTTGGGACAGGGTAATAATCATCTACTCATCATTATTTCTTGAAAAAACACCTTTCATCTTGGCCTGTTACCGATGCATTTCTCGTGAATTAATGCTCTTTTTGGTTTGCATTGTGGCAGTCTCCGAGGAGAAACTGTTGCAGAATAACGGACGTGAATAAGGGAAGCATGTCGATAGAAGTAGGCGTATGTAGCGAAGGGGAGATAAGCGAGATAAAACGATAGGCGAGGTGTTTTCTTGCCCCCCTAATTAGTCTTGTATCAAACAACCTGTTCTGTATTTAGTTTGTATCTCTTTATTGGCTGAAACTCAGGCCTTCTTCAACCTTGTAACACGTCGGCCGGACGGCTTAGTTTAATCTGAGGACAGCTGAATGTAGGAAGATTGTTTTCAGGAGATGATGAGTTCAGAAACCATGTTTCTTTCTATGATCTTCTGATGTTGAATAATAAAGGTTTTTTTTTTTTACTTTTGATAGTCTTAGGAATTGTTCAATTGTTGTGATGCCCTAGTTGAAGATTCTTTGTATTCATCCTACAACAATGGCTTGTGCCTCTGTCTCTGTTAAATCAAATGGCATGTTACCTCTCACTTGGGAAATTAGAAAAGAGGCATTTGTCATATGTTTTTCCACCTTTAATTGCCTTTGTCTTTGCAATAGCCCTTACTTTTATTAGGAACATCTCGAATAATGTTAGCTGTGATAAAAAGAATAAATCATGTTAGCTATTTTTCTAATCCAAACCTCTGGGAAGTCATTTTAATTCATTTATCCTATTTTTTTACAAAAATAAATTTAAAAGTCACTCATAAATATGAGTGGGGGATTAATCGGCACCCCTGACCGTTGCAAATATGAAGATCTTGAGTTACAAATATTGACCAAGCGAAATATTGAGCCGTAGACAAATTTTGATCAAAATAGATAAGAAAATCAATGGTTGTATTTCCATTTCTAATCCTCCACCCCCATGGCGTGAGATCAGAATGACCGGACAACCATTTATTTCCTATTATCTAGAACAAGAGGCTCTGTGAATCGTAGCACATCAGCCAAAAAAAAAATCTTGTGAGGCCATTCCATTAGAGCTGGAGCTTGTGAGTACGGATGTGAGACATGCTAAGCTGATTGATTATGCAGTCAAAGTGTTGAGAGTTGTAGAAGATCTCCTTATATCACCATCTTTGCTTGTTGTTGCAGATGGTTTTGAATAACTTCAGCCCATTCTTCATCTTGATTAGGAGCAGCTAAGATGTGAGTTTGGGCAAGGTGATGTGTAGCTTGGTTCTGCTCCCTATATATGTGATTAATCTGTACTGGTGGGCTTTTTGCAGTTCTTGAAGTTACCAAAGTTCGGTGATCAGCTTCCAGGGAACATCTCTTAGTACATGAATCATTTGAACTACATGTAATGAGTCAATTTCCACAATCAAAGGGAGAAAGTGGCTTCTAATGCATTTCTGTATAGCAATCAAACATGATACAAGCTCAGCATGCTGTGGGTCATGAACTTGTTTTAAAAAGGCCCTTCCCATGAACACAGTTTCTGCCAAATGGTTCTTAACAATAAAACATGATGTCGAATGATTTATAGAAGTGAAAGATGCATCAGTGTTAAGTTTAAAGCCAATGTCAGGAGGATTCCATTTGTAAGCTTTGATAAGTTTGAGTTTTCGCAACTTAAATTTTTGAAACAAACCTCTATCCACTAGAGGTTTACAATCATCTTTAATGCATTGAGGATTATTAGTGAAGATGCTCACACAAAGATAATGTATTTCAAGTTTAAGGCTGGGGATATGAGGTTTGATGCCATAAAAAATAAACTTGTTTCTACTTTTTCAAAGTGTCCAGATTAAGAGATTAGGTAAAATATGAATCAGGTTATTTTTATCCTTTGAAAAGTGACTAACCGACCAAAACCATGACATGAAATACATGAGTAAATCATTTACATGAGTGAACATGAGTAAATTGACTATCTGTCTCAACACACTTTTTGGTTAACTTTCTCATATCATGTTTGACCCCCTATAACTTTAATTACGTATATTAATGATGTATTAAAATTTGATATTTAGAAAATACATGGTGCAGAAAATCTAATAATATCTTACATGATGATATTGGTGCCTTGAGAAACGTGTATTGAAAAAGTTGACAAAAAAATGTATAGATTTGACTCGGACAGAGGAAGTAGTCATTTTCCTACTTAATATATGCTAGCTATTTACTTAATGGATGATTAGTTTAACATTTTTCAGGTTTCACAAAGATTAGTAAAAATTAATTTGTGCAAAGAGAATCAATGAGTACACGTTAATAGTTAACTTCTATCGGAAAAAGAAGGTGTGATAATTTAAAAAGTGGACTAAAAAAGAAAATGGGTCAAGGTTTAAAAAACATAGTGGGGGTACTTTTAAAACATATGGATCCAACCTTCCACCAACCATTAAAGTAGTACTCCTTCGTTCCACCATTTTTGACATATTTTTTGGTCAACTTTCTCAAATTATATTTAACCATAAATTTTAATTACTATATAGACTCTAATATCATCATGTGAGATATTGTTAAACTTCTATGTTTACGTAGTTTCAGAATATCAAATTTTAATGTACTATTAATATCCGTAATTAAAGTTATTAATGGTCAAACATGGTCTGAGAAAGTTGACAAAAAAATAGGCCAAAACTGCTGGGACGGAGGGAGTATTATATTTGGCTAGCTAAATTTTGTTAGCCAAATAATTTGAAACTAGTTTAATTAATCACTCTAACTAATCTCTCTATTTTTTCATTATTGGCAGTAGGGATGAGTGTGGGTTTAGAGCCCGACTCAAACACTCGAGATCTAGTGTATGGGTTCAATATTTTTAGATCCATTGAGTTCGGATCGAGTCTTGGCTTGGATCTAAAATACTCCGTATTAAGACTTACACTTGATATGTGAATCTATATAAATTCAACTATATACTCCCTCAATCTCATGAGTTTTGACATATTTTAACTTTTGGAGTCAACTACATTAATATTAAACTATTCATATATGTTTATTTATGTGTGTACAAAAATTCTGAACAATAATAATTTGAAAATATATGTTATAACAAATTCAACAATATATTATATGATAATAATTTTGTATATATAGAATAAAATGGTTGAAGTTGGGCTAATTTGACTCAAAGAGTCAAAATATGGCAAAATTCATGGTAGGAATGGAGTATTACTTTATATACTTACTTTAAATCACTTGAAGAAGCATCTTTAAATTTACTACTTTTTATGTCATACAAAAATGTGATTAGAAACCTTGGATTTTATTCTCAATTTAATATATTTTCACTAGTTTGCTGTATACAGTAATTTTGAACCTTTTCATATGAATTAAAGTTTTTTTCTTGAAAATTTATAGCAAGTGCATATTAAATATAACTTATTAGTATTTAAGACAATGTATGTTTATAGTAAAAAAGAAAAGGATGAGGACGTTACACTCATTTTAGACTCATGACTTACAAGATTCATCGACTTTGGGTATATGTCTAAGATTTGTGAACCCTATGGACCTGAACCAAGTTTGGGTCTAGTTTTATCTTTAAGGTCAAGTCAGGGTTTTATTAGATCCAACCCATGCCCATCTCTAATTAACCTATTACTTTTGGGTATTAGGATTTACGAAATTCTAAATGAGTGGAGGGAGTCGAATTGAAAGAATGAAGAAAGTAAAATGGATGGATAGAAATAACCTTAAATTTGTCATCATTAGAAAGTGCCAATGCAAAAAAAAATAAAAAAATAGAAAGTGTGCTAATGTTAGCAAAATGAAAGTAGTAGTAGTTAAAGTTCTATTTTTTTCTTAATTGAAATAGTTAAGGTGTAAGTTAACTAACAACTTAAAATGATTTAAGATTGTAGAAAAGTCTAATAATAATCTAGTAATGCATGTCCTATTCGCCTAATTTGAACTGAAATAAATTGAAATATAATTATAATAATAGAAATAATTTAAATAAATCAAACAAGGAAATCAACTAAATTAATTGTTATTACCATAACCTAGAAGGTAATACTCATTTGAGATTATATAGATTTAGTGCTTTTGATCTGGTCTTGTATATTTGTAGTAAGTGGGAATATGGGGGTAGGTTGTGAATGATTAGGCGGTTTCCAGATTCATGAGATTGTGGCATTAGTTTAGTCAAGGAATGTAACACGTAAGACTAAAAGTACAGTAACATTTGTCAACACGAGGACGACCACTGTATTTTTTAGGTCGGTTTGGTCAACCCCTTCAATCAGCGTGGTTCCCACAATAAATAAATGGTTCCCACTGCCGACTAAATGGAGCATGTTATTATTAGTAGAAGTGGATTGCTATATCACGTCATATAATTTATCAGATACGTCCTGTATTTATATCTTATAAATATTAATTTATATTAAAAATTAAATAAAAAATACAATTGAATGTAAAAGGAAATAAATTTTGAATATGATTAGTGGTACTGCTGCAGTGGTTTTTCAACGGCGATAGAGGGTGGTTTCCTGCGACATTCCCGGCCGGTTAACCTGAAAATGTAAGACCAAAATCAGGGCTAATCGGTGGCTAATTTTCTCTGACCATGGTTCGACCGCGACGGTTCTTCACCGGTGGATCACGGGTAGCTCTATTTGGCGGATTTCCGCCCTGGTCAAAGCTCGTCGGAGCTCCGGCTTGATTTGTCTTCGCGGGATGTTCGTTGGGTTAGAGCTCGCCAGATCTCCGCCGTTGGCACTGTGGCTCTCATTTTTCCTCCCCAATCCGTCTCTCTTTTCCCCGCCCTGACCTGGCTCTCGTTTCCCCGCCCAACCCAGCTCTCGTTTCTCTGCCCAGCCCCGGTTCTCATTTCACCACCTTCGTGGCTCGCATTTGAGTATTTCGCAGCGGTTCGCTTCAGAGTGGGTTGCATTTGAGGCTCGCGTTTGAGCAGTACCTTGTGGCTCGCGTTTGAGTAACGAGAATCGGCGACGAGAGCCATTAGACGGGAAGGTTTCCATTTCCTTAAAAATAAGCGGGCAGGGCTGGGTGGATGGGCTTGGGTGGGGATCGGCTTGGGTGGTGAGGGAGCGACTAGAAAAATGAGTGGGCAGGGCTGTGGTTCGAGAGCTGAGGACGAGAGGGTTTTCGTCGTCTAAAAAATGAGCGAGCGAGCAAGGCTGGTTTTGGGATGGGAGAGGCCGGAAGCAGGGTTGGGGTTCGGCCAGTGGCAACGAAAATGTGGTGATGGGGGAGTGTGACGGACGGGAGGGTTTGATTTCCGGTGAATAATGGCAGCGCCACCGCCAGTCGTCGAGGGCAGGGAAGAAGAAGGTTTGAAAATTTATTTTATTTTTTATCAATAATTTAAAATAAATATTCTACATATATAATACGTATTAGGGAGTGTTTTATTAAAATACAAGGTGTGATTTAGCAATACCCTTTGTTAATGGTGCATTTGTTTTGTTTCTTTTATATTTGTCGGCCAATTTTCAACCATAATTATTTGAAATTAGTGTTTTGCGGGCAACACAAATTTTGACAGGGCTCTCATTCCAAAATTTTTAAAGGGCATGGATTTTATATGATTTTTTAAAGGATAATATTTTTTTTCAAGGGTGGTGTCCCGTAGTACAAATTTAGGATTACACAGTTTAGCACTATGGAGTGAGCAATAGAGTTGAGATGTCTTGGAATCCAGAAAAGGTCTTCTGTTTGGGAACTTACAACTCCGTGACGAAGAGATTCCACAATAGAGAGAAGGAGGCATGACACTCAGTTTTGCCATGGACCATCTGAATTAAACTAAGAGAATCTCCCAAAACTAAGACATAATGCTTCTTTGAGTGCGAGTGCCTCAGCATAGGCTGCATAGGCTGCACTTGTAACACCATCGACCCTCTTTGCCACAGTTATTTGAAAGCCTCCATCCTCACCGTGTAAATAGACGTCTAAGCCTACATTTCTCGAAGTAGATTGGAATGCACATCAGTTGGAGATTAAAACTACCATCTAATAGTAACAAATTATATTTTTGATAAAAAAAGTCCAGGGATGTAAATGGACGAACGAGTCAGGTAATAGGTAACTAAAAGTATGGACCCATTTCAACCCACAAGTAAAAAATTACTCATGCCGTGGATTTCAACTGATATATTGACTCATAAGAGTTCATATACTAATACATATGGGCAAATTCGCGTGTTTCAACCTATATATTAATCATTATGGATTTATATACCAATTCATATGGTATATCTGCGGGTTTCAACCAACATATATGATCCATATAGGTTTATATACCAATACATATGGGTAAACCCGCATGCCTGACCCGCGAGTCTGTCAATTTTACCAACCAGTGGCCAACCTAGCAAACCCAATCCACCTAATCCATATTTTATACTCCCTCAGTCCCACGAAAAATGACATATTTTCTATTTTCGTTAGTCCCATGCTAAAAGGGTATAATTTGAAAATTGTCAAAAACAGCAAAGAATGTAGTATGTTGTTAAATTTCCACAATGTCCTCTTTAACGTTAACAACTATAAGACCAGACCAACTGATTTCCCAAAATATCATTACCGTTTCACAATTATTCCTTGCTACATCAGCTCTCCTATAAAGTTGGTCCAAAAGCAAACATGTTATATTATATGGGACGGATGAAGTAATTGATTTGACCCATTACCCATTTGACTCATTATCGATTTTATACACATGTAATCAAGTTTAAAAGTAGATAAATCGTTTAACCCCGTAAATTACAAGTTTATTTTGTCACTCCTAGCCAACTATAAAAACAAAGCAAGGGAAGCTAACAACTCGATGTTGAGACCATCACAAATTCAAGACTGCACAGGTAGGGTGTGTTTGACAGAGCTGTGTTTGTAAGCAATACTGGCTTATCTGGCTTCTTTTAAAATCAGGAGGGACCAACTTCTACTTTTCCCCCCAAAATAGCTTATTCCCCTTAGATAAGCATTTTTTAGCTGTTTACTAAACACTAAAAAGGTATTTAGCTTATAAGCGAAGAACTTATAGCTTATCAACCCTGCCAAACACACCCTTAATCTCCCGACAAACCTCTCACTTGATGCTTTCTACAGTTTGCTGGCTTAATTAACTTTTTTATACCCTTGTCACTCTGACGTTTAGTTCTATATTTTAAAAGCACATACTCTCTCTATCCCATCTCAAACTTTACACTTTACTATTTGACACTATTTTTTAAATCAAACTTTGACAATATATTTGAATAGATATATAAACAATATTACTATCATATGTGATATTGTTGGATTCGTCGTAACAATTAGTTTCTATATATAAACTTTTTATATGCTGTGTTTCTTGATAACCGTGAAAAGATTCTATAAAATTTGATCTGGAACGGAGGGAGTACTCATTCTATTCCCCCCATTCTTGCATAAGGTTCTTACTTTTCATTTTCATCCTTCCTAATTGAATGTTTCTATGTTAACTATTTCCTTATTTAAACTGAAATTTGTGGCTGAAAATGAATCAGTATTATTTCAATTCTCTATTTTTTATGTCACATCAACATGCATAAATACTCATGCAAAAATATTACTCACTTCGCCCCTCTTTAACTCGCATAGAATCTTTTTCAAGATTTCCAATAAACATGTTTAAGGGTAAATATATGTAGCTATAGACAATAACGGTGCATAATAAATTAATATTAAGAAACTACATGTTATAACGAATCTAACAATAATTCATACGATGTATCATTGCTCATATATATATATATATTCAAATTAATATATGGTCAAAGTTTGACAACTTTGACTGGGAAAAAATCCTTGCAAGTTAGAAAGGGGCAGGGAGAGTATGGCCATATCTAGTTCAGCTTATTTCACTTACTTTCATCACAACTCATCTTTAACAATCTCATCTAAGCTCCAACAATCTGCAATAATCTCAGCTAAACTCCAATAATCTCAGCTCATCTCCAATAATTTCAGCGCAACTCCAATAATCTCAACTCATCTCTAATAATCTCATCTCATCTCAACTCCAATAATCTCTAATAATTTCAGCTCATTTCTTCTCATCTATAATAATCTCAGTTCAGCTACTTTAAACTGTTTATATTTTTTTCCAATTCAAATTGTTATGAAATTGATTTAAATTTTAAGTTTTTTGTAAGTGTAATTTACTCGGAACATAGTAATTATTATATTTATTGCGACTATGAAAGCATACATATTATAAATGCTTAATATTAGTTCAATAAAGTCATTTTCTTTCAACTTCTTTCAATTTTTTGAATTTACATCCTTTCAGTTGAATTCAATTCAGTTAAGTTTAATTGAGTCCAATTCAACTATTTTTAATTTGATAAAGAATGAACTCGTTTAGATTTATTATTAATTATTTTCACCATATTTAATTTTTATTTATTTATTCAATTCAATAAATATATTGAATTTAGTACATTTCAGTTTGATTTAGTTTAGTCCAGTTCTACTAATTTTATTTTGATGAAAATGAGTTCGTTTAGGTTATTATTAATATTTATTCAATATATTTTATTTTAGTCCAATTTAATATATACCTCTTGGTTCTATTGAATTCAATTCAAGTTCATGAAAATGAGTTTATTTAGGTCAATTCAATTTAGTTAAGTTTAACGGAATGAATAATTTTTCAACATGAGTTTATTTAGGTCATTATGAATAAATTTTTATATAGTTTTTCTAGCATATTTAATTCATTTTAATTGAATTTAATTCCGTTAATTTGATATATGTTCAGTTCAATTTAATTCATTTCAGTTAAATTTAGTTATGTTAAGGTTTATTATTAAATTTTGTCACTATATTTAATTTAGGTAAAATTTAATTTAGTATATTATGTTTAGTATTTTAAATTATTTAATTATGGATCAGGTCATTATATTCATAATTATTTAAATTCAGTTCAACTCAAAAAATCTCAGCTCGGGTCTCATCATCTCCAATAATCTCAACTTAGCTCTCATCATCTCTAACAATCTCAGCTTAGCTCTCATCGTCTCCAATAATCTCATCTTAGTTCTCATCATCTCTAACAATCTCAGCTTAGCTCCAATAACCTCATCTTAGCTCCAATAACCTCATCTTAGCTCTAACAATTTTCAACAATCTCATACCATCTCCAATCATTTCATCTCAACTATGTTTTAGCTCAACTGGATAGGGCCTATATGAATCTTACACCAGGATGGAAGAAGTATATTTTTGTAGTACTATATTTTAATAGTAGGGATTTTTATACTTCTAACCCTAACTTTAGGTTGAAAGTGCCAACATAACCCTGCAAAATGAGAAAATGTCAAAATAACCCTAATTTTAGGCTGAATTATGCAATTATAACTTTTTGACACTATTTTGACGTTGACTCATCAATTAATGTGTTGATTGGACATGAAATGACACAAATACCCTTTGCCCCATAAGCTGAATTCACATTTGACCCCTTTTATTTTTCTCCAAAACTTACCCTTACCCCAACCACCGCCCGCCACCACCGTGCCACCGCCCGCCACCACCCCTTATTCTCTCCGCCACCACCCATTCTTCTTCTCTCCTCCACCACCCGTTCTTCTGTCCACCACCTCCCGCCACCCCTCTGTTCAATTTGCCACCATCACCCCCTCTTCTCTTCATCACCTCCTGCCATCACCCCTTATTGTTGTATTGACGCAGACTAATTTCCCTGCATTACCACCGCAACTTTGATTCGCTGGAGGTGGCCAGCTCTGGCACCTGTGTCGCCAAGCTCCGACTACCAAGACAATGATGGGTTTTGTGAACCGTTTGTCTCGTTCTTCTTCTCACCGCAAGCGTCGTTGGCGTCGTTTCATCTCCGAAGAGGGGTTGTCCCTAAAGGAAGCCATCAGCGCGAGCATTTCTCAGGGAAACCTGGTCTCTGGCACCACTAACAAGGACACGAGCCCGACATCGTCGATGGTCCCCACCTACGCGAACCCGATATGGGTGGAGATGGAGATTATTTCACAACAATCGTGAAATAACTTGTGGCGGATGTCAGATCTTTTCGTGATCTTGAAGGCGTCGTCGTTCGCCGGAGGTGATTCTCGCTGAAGGTGGAGCTAGTTCAGGTAAGGTGGGTCTCCAGATTTCGACCACCACAAGGGCTAAAGGTGAAGAAGAAAGAAGAATAAATGTCTTTCTTTTTTTTAATTTTTTTTCTTTTTTATAATCCAGGGATAAAATTGTCATTTTCCAAAATTTTGGCCAAATCTCCCTTTGAAAATTGAAGTCAACGACGCCCAATATTATATTGACATATACATTATAAAGTTAGGATTGTTTTGACACTTTTTTCATTTTGCATGGTTATTTTGACACTTTCAATTTAAATTTATGGTAATTTTATCACTTGACTGTTAAAAGTACATACGGGGTACAATTTTTTTATATGTTAGTAAAAGTTCTATGTTAAGATGTTGGGAAAATTAAATTGTGCCACTTACTTCATAAATTATATATTTAGTAAAGTGGGAGATTTTTTTAAAAAGAAATGAATAATTTGTGGAACACGTGGCACAATTTGATTTGCCCAACATGTTAATAAAAGTAAAAGTTCTATGTTAGGGTAGTACATTTGTTGTAATCTAACTTTTGAGATGGAACAGAGGGAGTAGTACATTTGTTGTAATCAAACTCAAACTCAATTATGATGCAAGGCTAATGACGGAGAAAATGGAAAAAGTGATGGATCGTCGTAAAGGTTAGATACGGGATTGAACGTAACTTTTGCGTTCAGAGTCAGAATCAGGTGAGGCTGCGTTGGAACCGTCTCGATGAGTAGATCAAAATCCCTGGGATCCGTTTCGCCATTTGAGGTCGTTTGATGCGTCAAAACGACAATTTACTGTTTTTGAGTGTTTTCTGATTTTCTTTTTTATTTCAAAATTAATTTCGAATTTCTTTTTTAAATTATTTTTCATTTTAGTATTTAAAGATCTCTTGTATTGTTAGGATATTTTATCCTTCATAATACTATTTTTTGAGATTATTTTCTCTCAGGTGGATTGCAGAACTAAACCTTAAGGTTTGTGTTTACAAATCTTAATTGTTCTTTAAAATTCGTGTTTCCGAATCTCTTTGATATTCTTACTGCTACCATTTACGTCCCAAAGGACCCAAGCCCAAACGGTGGACTAGGTGGTAAAGAAGTGGACAAATCCAATAGGCAAAATATAAATCACCTAACAATTGTACCCGTGATAAAAGCCAAAAACTGCATATAATGCCAGTTTAAACTAGGTACAACTTCGGCCTGATTAAATTACACATAATTTTTTAACAAAATTTTAAAAATACATATTTAATTGTTAACATCAGTAATAACAAATAAAAAATAATATTAAAAAATTATCAAAATGAATATCACATACAATAATATTATTACTTATATATTAATTTAAGTATGTAGCTAAAGATAAATAATTTTTAATCAAAAAATTCTGCACAATTCATTTTGAAACGGAGGGAGGAGTATGAATTTTGTTGATGAAATGAAATCTACTCCCTCGCATCTGTGAAAAAAAACGGTTTGCTTTCTAATAATATTCTACTTCCTCTAGTCTCTTGACCCTCTGCTTTTTAATTTTTTTTAAAAAAAATCAATGTATATTTGATTACAAATAACTCTAGTTTCATACAATAACGAACTATAAAATTTTGCTTTTTGAAAGTTACACATTACAAAATTTTCAAAAACATCTCACATATTGTGTTATTATATGCATTTAAAGTTATTGATGACATGCGTTGAATTTTTTTACAGTCAAATGGAGTCATTGTTAAAAAATCGGAAGGAGTATTATAACGTAGTACTTCCTCTTTGTACAAGACAGGGAATTACACTTAAGAATATGAGTTTTGCAAAGTTGTTTACCCATAGTCTAGCTGTTGAGAAATGTTTTAGTCTAGCTATTGTACTTCATGCGTAAAACGAACTAAGCATCGGACGGACGGTCAAAAAAATAGTTTTTCTTTTGCCTAAAGTGACGTTAGATAAAGCAGAAAAGAACATAAAAATTCCACCTGACGTATAAAAATTCCATCCAATTACCTGCAAACAAAGAAAGTCTAAAATGAATTTAAAACAAATTTCTCAGTCCCAGAGTTGCAGTCGAAAATGATAAGCTGTACATTTCCAAAGAGAGAAGCTTTCTAATGATAATAATCAAAGAATCAATCGTCGTCCTCATCATCGTCATCTCCAGGAAGTTCAGTTTCATCCCCGATGCCTTCGAGCAACTGATCTACATCCACTCCCAATTCCGTCAACCTTGCACTCAGTTTCTCTACCTTGGTCTGCTCTTGACCGAGACACACGAGCAAGTCAGCCAACTCGGCTTCACTCTCCTTCTGCGCTTCTTCTCGGGCTTCTTCTTTCAACGTCTCGATCTCTTCTGCAGACATGCCTCCGCCTCCACCTCCACCTCCACTTCCACCTCCACCTCCACCTCCACTGCGTAGAGCTTTTACTTCCTTCTCCAAGTCAAAGTTTGCCTGCTCTAAACTGTTGTATGCATCGGATAAACTTTTGAGGTCTGCTTCCATCTTAGCAGCTAGACTGCAGTACATTTCTGCCTCAGACTCGACCTTGGTTTTCTCGGCCTTAAGCATCTCAAATCTTTGAGAAGCTTCGAGAAGATCTCTTTTAAGTGTCTCTATCTGTAC
>JAULKM010000009.1:1945313-1965854 GCA_032355605.1 Rubia tinctorum
GGCCTCCATGGATGGCTCTCCATCATGCTCATCTGCTGGTAAGCCCTCTGCTGCCTTAGGGTTTGATCAAGAAGCCGGAGCCGCGGAGTCTCCCCACGCGTCATGCCAGGGGCAGATACGTCTTTTTCGCCCAACGTCTTCTTCGTGGTCTTAATCTGACCTACAATGCCATCCCTCACGCACCTGAAGTGCCTCGACATAGCCTCGGATGCCAAGGCGGAGTAAACCGTCGCCGCTCCGTTTCCGGCCACGGCTTCGAACGACGAAACCACCGCCTTCATCTGGTTGCAATAGTGCTTGTATCTCCTATCCACCTGTGAAATAATTTGTTGTACATTATTACAGCTAGCTATGAACAAACGTACGAATCCTATTCTCATATGAGTAAATATTGCTGAATTCTGACAAAAAATGTAAAAGTGAAGTAGAGGATTCTGAGAATTAAATAGCGGTTCCAATTTCCAAATTGTCACCATGTGAGCATTAATGGAAACCTGCCCTTAGTCGCTCAGTTAGTTCCAATTTTCTTCATGGTATCCAATCCAATTTAAAAAAATTAACATAGGATCATAATATTAAAAAATTCAAGGAAATTAGAAAACTATAACACTCAGAAAATTACCAAATTAAAGGAATAAATATAAAATCAAGACTCAGAAAAAGGTGAAAAGTGTTTTTTTTACCTCTTCTAGCATTTGAAGAAGTTTTGCCTTCCTCTTCTGAAGATCCAAGAGATCAAGTGAGTATAAAGACTGCATTTTTGATGAGCCAGTTTCATTAATAACTTTATCCTGCCATTGATTGCCTTTCATCTTCGACGGCGTCGTTCGATGATCACTTTGCTTGGCTCCAAGGTTGCAAAACTCGTTCAGAAGCTCCTGTGCCGGACCCAAGTACTTAGAGCTCTTGATCTGAAGATGATGTCCGAGGTTTGGGTTTTTCACGAAAAACCCATCTTGCATTTGAATTATCTGCTGCTGCTGTTGTTGTTGCTGGAGATTCTGGTGTTGCCGGAGCTCAAACGAATGGATACCGATGGAGGAAGGGTTGTTGGAGGATCCAAGAGAAAGAGAGAGCCCTTGGTTAGTAGGCCTCTCGTGCCCTTCAAACACAACCCTCAAAGAAGGATCAACATCTTCGAGAAGATGATGATGATGAGAAGATCTCATGCTGTTGTACGCGGAGATCTCCTCATGAGTTGTCGTGTCAGAAACCGTCATCCCGGTCGAGAAGTCAGCCTTGGTGCCGTTGACGTCCTGGTCGGAGAACTCCCCGGTTTTAGACGGCCCGGGCTGCTTGGCGAAGAACTCCTTCCACATGGCCGATGAGGAGGAGGGATTACCATTACCACCATCGCCGCCGGCTTCGTCGTGTTTTGAGAGAAACCCTATCATTTCCATCCCAGAAGACAAGTTGTAGATCTCCGGATGAGATTCAAAGCTCACCACATGATGAGTTTGCATATTGGATTGGTTGTAGCAATTATCCATCAACTATGGCATCCCATATGAGGAGTAGGTGTTTTTGGTCTGAATAGGGCAAACAAGAGGAGTGAAGAAAACCTAGGAAGAAGGAAACAGGAATTGTTGGGAGGAATTGAAGAAGATGATGAGTGATGAAGACTTATTTCAGGCCATTTTGTTCATCATTTGGTATGTCTCTCTCTCTCTTGTGAAGAGGGGGAAGAGAGGGAGTGGGTCAATGCAAATGCGGTATATAAATGTGTCCAAGGGCTCCAAAATCAACACCTCTCAATTATGTTCAAGAATCATGGCCCTCCAATGGAATATTTTTAACATTAGATAACAAAACTTTATTTAATTTACTCCTCCTTGGGACAAAGGAGAATAGGGACCAATTTTGTGCGACAACTTTTAAATAAGCATGCTCCCTCTGTCCTAGATTAAATTCGACCGATTTTTTTTACGATTTTAGAAAAATATAACTACAATTTATATCTTTCACAACATGCAATAACATCGCATAAAAAGTTAATATTTTAAAACTACGTGCTATGATAAATTCAACAAGATAAAACGTGATAAAACTGTAACTTCTATATCAATAAATTGGTCTTTTGAACAACAATTTTTTTAAAGATATAGAATAAGCACTGTATTTTTGTAAACTAACTTGGGCAGTGTACTTTCTATTTAAATATAATATTTTCAGCTTGAAATTTGTATTTGCATTCAATATTTCTTGTATTTTCACATTTAAATTTAAACATGTTTTATTACAAGTTTAGCTTATATTCTAGAATAATGTTTAAGTTAAAATACATTATTTACGTTAAAAATTACAGTGACCGTTATATAAATTTTCAAAAGGCCATCTTTCTAAGACTTACTCTTAATATATAATAAAGATTAAATTATTTTTTGTCCCCAACATATATCAAAATACCATCTTTTGGTTCTCAGTGCCAATAATATTTTTATTCAACAACTAACAAATACAAAATGATTTGTTTGGTCACCGAAAGTGGTTTTCAGATAAACCGAAATTATTTTCCGATAGAGTCAGGGATATTTTTATAATTTTACTAATTAAAAAATTTTCAATTTCTTTTATCCTTTTCAGTTTCTATTTTATTTTTTCATTCCACCCCTTTCCCCTCCCCACCTCCAAGGACTTCTTCTCCTCCACTCTTTTCTCCACCCTCTTTTTCCCCTAAACCCACCGCCGAAGATTCATCACCTCTCATCGCCGCTCGATTATGGATGAGGAGGAGAAGGAGATGCCACCACCGTTCGCGACCTCGCTTTCGTGGTTGGAGAAGAAAAGCCTCTCACCGCCGCTCAATTCGGCCTGAAGAGGAGGAGGCAACGGGTGGTTTAGGTTTTGGGGGTAAGAGCAGCGGTGGTTTGGGCTTGAGCAGTGGGGACGCATCATGTGTTTTGGGGTTTTGGGGTTTTAGCTTCAGGTGGAGATGCAACAATGGTTAGGGTTTTGGGGTCGGAGTCGAGCGATGCAGGCGACAGTGGATGTTTTGGGTTTAGGGGTTTCAGGTGGGTCCCGACCTTGACCTGGGTTCCGGCGACCTGGGTTTCATCGTGGCATCGAGGCAGTGGAATTCGTTCAATTTTAGCTGTTCTTTCAGCCTCAGAATGTTCTACAACTCCGAACAGGCTGATTGGCACGTGTTCGATTTGATCTTCTCGATCTCTATTTCCACGAGCATTTTTCTTAATTCCCCTATTTTTTCTTCCCCTATTTTGTCCCCTGCTTTGTCCCCGATGGCCCGCTAGATGCCGCTGTTGTAATCTCAGTCGGAACAGAAGAACTCCCAGACCTTTGCTGCCAGGCCGGATTCCATCAATTTGTCCTGATGTGAAATAATAGATCCACCCAGAGGACGCTATTCTGCTCCGGCACCCCGCTCTGACGCCATCTACAAATCGAAGAAGAAGTATAGAAGAAGAAGAAAAAGTGATTTTAAATTATTTTCAGTTTTTTTCTTTGGGACAAAAGTGTCTTTTCACATAATTATGTCTAAACATTATCTAAAAACCAACAGGAATATGGTTTTGGGGAGCAAACAAATCATTTTGCAGTTGTTGGTTGCTGAATAAAAGTGGTATTGGCACTGGAGCCCAAAAGATGCTATTGCGATATATGTTGGGGACAAAAAATAATTTAGTCTATAATAAAATGTTATCTAAAATAAACTTTTTTGAAAAAATCCTTTTTAAATTTGATATGGGACTATAATGGTTTGTAGTATAGATTTAGTGATTTTTCTCCTCGATTATAATACTTAAAGATGTCATAATTTGCATTAGTATTGGTTCAGTAGTTCATTTGTGCATGATTTACGTGTAATTTGAGGATCTTAAGTTGTTCTTTCACTGGCTATTTGTGTAAAAATTCAATTTAATAATTTTTTTAAAAAAGATTTGCTCTCTAGTAGGTCAAGAAGTCCTAGTGAAAGTACATTTGTAACATGATGGTGTGGCCGTACATTTTGTAACGTGATGGAGCTAGCCGCCGATACTCATCAATAAATTCTGAATTTTGTTGATAATTACAGAACTGAAACGTATCAAGTTTCAAGAAATATGGAATCAAACAGAGGTTCATAAATTTGGTGCTAGCTGGGCTATTTCTACTGCCCTACGATTGTCCTTTGCACAGGGTAGATGTCCTAATCCTGGAGGGAGTTAAGGGAGTACGAATCCCCAAAAGTGCACCTAAACTGGAGTTTTAGGCTGGCTTCTTGCAGATGGTTTACCTCTTTGTTCTGTGGCCAGTGGGGCTAAAATAAAATCTGCTCAGGGTAAAATATCACTGTAATTTCTGACCATTGCAGCTGGAATTGTTTCAAGTACTATTTGTAATACTACTCCATTTGGTTGTGTGAGAACGTTCAAATTCAAGATGCGTGTTCTCCTAATCCGATTTTCCTTGAACCTTCGGTAGCATAGTTGCATCGTTAATGCGTTCTTTGTCCTTAAAGGAATGAATGATAGACGTTTTAAGAATTCAAAGGAAAGTCAAGACGAGACGAATCGCTTACCATTATGATAGGCGTTAGTGGAAGTGTGGTGGCGTATGCAGCTGAGACATCCTAGCAGATCGATAGACTTGAATCTTGATCCTATGTGACCCGAGCAACCACGATCAGTAGCTACTGATTCCGATCTCGATCAGAAAATGATCCTATATGTGATCTCGATTTTAAATGTTGCATACAAAATTAGTGTTGAAGATAAAGAACGATTTCACTGATTTACCACATTATCACTCTCGACAACACAAAAACTTAGCCTAGTTAAATTGAATTTAATACTCCTTCCGTACCAAGTTAAATTGCACAATTTTAAAAATTCAGTCAAACCTGAAAAACGTTGACTACATATTTAAATAGATATATAAATAATAATACTATTGTATGAGATACTGTTAGATTTATCGTAACATGTAATAATTTTCAAGTATTAACTTTTTATGTGTCGTTATTATACGTATATAATTACATATATTTACAGTCAAACGTATATATTGGAGACCGTAAAAAAATTTGTGCAATTTAACCGTGGACAGAGGGAGTACGGGAATCGAAAAGAGAAAAACATGAAGGGAATTGGATTCCATCTTCTCAAAATGATGTATTTGTGTTAAAATGAGTTCCCAAAATTAGTGTGTGTGAGGTGTTGAAGTGAAGTGGTCCTATATTTCCAACTAATTCCAATTAAAACTATCCATATTATTAAAAACCATTCTTTACAACAACGGGACCAGCATCTCTTGACATCATCTCCCTCTTTTCTTTTCTTTTTCTTTTCAAAAATATACTTTCATTAATTTCTTTCTTCCACAAATAATACGCCAACTTGTAGTTGGATTTTTGTGACCCCCTTTTGTTTTCTTCCCAATTTATATTCCCAATATGAAGGTTCCTAAGCATTCTCGTTCATTTTTTATTCTATCCCTATTTATTTTTCCCATTAAAAAATTGTGCTTTTGTTCTATATGAGCTTCAAAAGGTTTTAAAAAATAAGAAATATTTGTGGCCAATTTTTCTCTAGAAGTCCCACACGAAGAAAGAAAGAAAGCATGCATCACGCGCGAATCACGTGCTCATACCTATAAATGCCATCCAACTTTAATTTGGTTTGTTAAAGCCACAAAAGGCACAAGAGAGGCAAGTGGTCCACTCTCTAAGTGATAATATGCGAATGCGAATACTAGAAATAGTATTAAATTGCACCGAATCTTTTTTACACTCATAAAGAAACTTATCTAATCATTAATATGTTTAACTACGTATAATAACGACAAACAAAAAATTACTTTTGAGAAAATACTTGTTATGACGAATCCAACAATATCACATGAGATAATATTATTGTTTATATATTTATTCGAATATGTGGTCAAAGTTGTATAGTAAATAGTGACATAAAGTTAAATGTACAGTTTGAACTGGCACAGAGGAGTACTATAATAACATGAATCGTACATTAACACAATACAACAAATACTTTCTTTTGAGTCTTATTATGATATTAAAATAGGTACTTTTACCGATTTTTTTTAAAAAAATTCTAAACTCGGATTCACGTTTCAATTTCGATTTTAACAAAAAAAACAAAAAAAAGTATATATGTAGTTCGTCCAAATCGCCTAGCATATCATACTTTAATTCATCTTCAAACCTTATTACCTCTTTTGCAATATACTCCCTCTCCCACTCTAAATTGTTGAATTAGTTTGGTGATATTTTGCGAAAACTCTGCACTGCGGAGTTTAAGATCTTTAACTAAACGAGAGATTTCACAAACTCTAGTATAGCCAAAGAATTGATCACAATTAACCCTCTGGATTATGAACAATTCGAGATAAGTGAAGCTAAGTAGCCCGCAGGATTAGTTCACAAATTGATGATATTAATACTTAATTAACCCGCAGGATTAAAAAAATAAAGAAAGCTCTCAATCAATTGAGAATATCTCAAAAATCTGAATATATGATTGATAAAAATGTGTGAAAATTTCGTGGACAACCCCTCTATTTATAGGGGGAGTCTCGGCCATAAACCCTAAACACAACTGGAAATAGAATCGACTTATGGTAGCTTTAAGAAGCTAAAACTAGATCTAACTAAAATACCTAAAATAAATGAAGATATACTCAAATTCTTCTCCAAGTCATCTTGAAGAATATTACCTTATCTAATCTTACCAAATCTAAATCTAATCAGAATAAAAATGAATATTCTAAACCTTAATGGACTGTAAATCCAAAATTCAACTCTCCCAATCCCACATGGCCGAGCTTATCAGTCCAATAACCCAAACTAAAATAATTTTACAACATTTTATAAAGATCACACTACCTCGTTAAAAACCCAATGGGAAAAAAGAGTATAGTGTTCTTCATGGCGTCTTCAGTTAATCGACAAGCTTGAATAATTAATCCAAACCCTAGCCGATTTGGTCTTGAGTTGTTCATCATGAAGGTTATCAATCAAAGCATTCAATGCCGAATCTTTAAGCTTCGTTCTTGACCTTGTCATCGGTCCAGCCATGTCACTTAGAGGATTCTGAACATAACCCTTGAATGTGTTGATCAAGTAGCGGAAAGTTTTCATTTATGGTGGTATTCATCTTGGCATCTCCATCACTTGGGCACAAAGTTTAAGAAAAGTTGAGTTGGTTGGCCATTGGGTTGTCAATATGAGGGGTAAGGTGGGTATTTTTGGGTTGCTGATGTCAGCATATAGTAAATTGAAATCTGGACTTAAAACTTGGGTTGAAAGTACTAAATAGTTCCCTCCGAAATAAGGGTATTGTACAAAAAGTAGAGGGAGAAAAGGCAGGGAAACGCTGACAACATCATCTTTTTCCACCTACAAACCTACTGATACCCTTCAAAATCTAAAGAAAAATCTTACAAAAGCATAAAAATATCATAACAAATCACAAAGTCTTGTACTTAATCATCTTCTTCTATCTTTCTCCCTGCTCTTAAGTTTATCAGCAAGCACTATTTTGGGCTGGTTTTTCCGAAAACTATTACCGGAAAATGCGAGATAAGAATCTCACGGATGAAGAGCGAAATGATGTTGCTCAATTCCTGCTCACTTGCAAAAGGAAATCAAATTGGGTATGGGAAGGCGGGTGAAGCATCCCAACGATGGAACATCGCGTTGAGGACGATCACTTGGATATGGAAAAGTGTGAGAGAGCAGGTTGCAGCTGGGGCACCTATGAACATGGGAAGAAAAAAACCCAGGAAATGTTAGAAGTTCCAAGGTGCTAGATGAAGAGTAGTTCAAAACAATACCATTACCACTAAGAAGTCGCGTCGGAGGGCAGCTACTTAATGCAATGTAAGAAAGAGCACGATTCATAGGCTCATACAGAAGGGGAAACTAAGTAAACACATCAATGCAATAAAACCATTTATGAGGGAAGTAAACAAGGTTGAAAGAGTTGAATTTGCATGCTCAAAATTTAGGTTTGAAAGGCATTCTAGCACATTGAAATTCAAAAGCATGTACAATGTGGTGCACATTGATGAAAAATTATTTTATTTATTGGAACAATCAGCAAACTACATTTTGTTACCAAATGAAAACAATCAACACAAAATAGTTCAACAAAAAGGCTATATTCCCAAAGTTTTGTTTGTTTGTGCTGTAACTAGGCCTATAATTGTACCAAGTGGAGATGTAATTTTTATGGAAAGATAGACATATTTCCACTTATTAACAAGGTACCAGCACAGAGGACCGGCAAAAATAGGCCAAAAGGCACAGTGGAGACAAAGGCGAAAGTGAAAATGAACAGAGATGTGCTCACAACATGCCTAGTCAACGAGATCATACCAGCAACTAAGCACAAATGACCACCAGGTTCAAGCAATTTTTTTAATCTCCAACAAGATAATGCACCAACACACACAACAAGAAAGATGTGAGCGTTTCTTAGGGATGCTAACTCGGATGGGTTCCAATTCATCATTGACTCTTAGCCACAAAACTCACCGGACTTGAACATACTAGACCTGGACTTTTTTCCGCTCAATTCAGAAACAATAACAAGAAAAGGAATGCCAAACTGTGGAACAACTAGTGGTGGCCGTGGAGAAAGCTTACGAGGAAATGAGGGCTGGCACATTAGACAAAATATTTATCTCCATACAGGCTGTAATGGTTGAGATAATGAAATGCAAGGGGAGCAACATGTTTGCACTACCACACATAAAGAAAGACGCACTTGCGCATATTGGTTTACTACATAATGATTTAGATACAGACATAGAGTTGGTTAGAGAAAGTGTTCAGTTCTTAGCAACCAACAACAAGACATGGAAGATAACAAAGATAGTGACAGAGCTGGCCAATCTCAACGAAAATCAGCAACCAGGTCAACCGTCGTTCAATTTGATTATCTTTTGCCAATGACAGTGTTGCATGCTTTTGTTTATTATGTAAACATGTTGTAATCAGTTGACATGTTTATACTGCAACACATTATCATTTTGTATTAAAGGCACTGTTTTAAGCAACTATTTTTCTATTCAATTCATCATGCATGAATGGCACAAAAAATAGCTCAATGATTCATTTAATGCCATCCTACAGGTTAAACAACCCGTGGTTGCATAAGACATGAAACACACATCACTAAGCACACCACGGCCCTTAAGAAACTGGTAGAATAAGGCCTAGCATTACAACACAAACATGTTTGTTTTCAGGTCCCAACACTGTATAACCTCATATTGCTAAATGAGGTTACAAGTAAGTGTTGGAACCACCTGCCAGCCGACCGAATAACAAAGAGCGCAATGTGTTCAAATAGGGACTCAATACAACACTCAAATACTGTAGCAACACACTTAGTAGTGACAACATTTCATCACAAAAATGCTGAGCTAATGTACTCAGGAAAAGCAACATTTCAGCGCAAAAATACTGAGCTAACATACTCATGAGCAGCAACATTTCAGCACACAAATACTGAGCTAACATACTCAGGAGCAGCAACATTTCATCACAAAAATACTGAGCTAACGTACTCAGGAAAAGCAGCATTTCAACCCAAAAATACTGAGCTAACATACTCAGAAGCAGCAACATTTCAGCACACAAATACTGAGCTAACATACTCAGCAGATGCAATTGGTAAAATAAAGTGTAGATAGGATAAATGCAGGTAGTTGAGAGGTTTAATTTTGAATGGGCATGAAGGGAGGTGCTCGTTGGGAGTTTCTAGGCTTTTGTCATTTGAATTCTTATGTATACTGATTTAGTTGGTTAGTGGTATTAGGTTAGGTTAATTTAGTGATTTAAATAAGTTAACATGTTAGTAGTGTAATTATGTAATTGGTTCAGTTAAAATTAATAAATTGTGTGGGGATAAAATTGTAACTGTATTTACCAATTGTATACCATATAAGGAATGAATTGAATTAGGCAATTTGTAGTGGGATGGACAAAAAAGGAACGTAAGCAATTTAGAATAGGACGGAGGGAGTAAGTGAGAACGAGCTCTCACTTAACCAAATTCTATTTTTGAAGTCCCAAGTAATAACGGTGTGGACACTCGATTGAGCGCGTGTTCGCTGTATACTTACTCAAGTCTCTTAGGACCTTGAGCTCCACATCCTTCTAAAAGCCAAGTGTGCAAATAAAGTATAATAGTTTGCAAATAATTAATTATGTGCAAACAAAACTGGGAGGAAGATTATTAAACATGCATGTTTGGAGTTTAATGGGTGGTTGGTTGTAAGAAGGATCTAAACTAGGTTGATTATGTATGGACGCTGGTGTTGCCACGTTAATTTCATTTATTGGTAGTATGCGAAAATGGCAGAGCATCAAACGTATCAAATCGTACTCCATTGGATCCCAATACAATAAGTACATACAGACTGCAGTGCCATCGTAAATTGGTGCATTTTTCCTGTGCCTCAATCTTTCTGTACTAGCACCTCCGATTAAACTCTGTCTTCACGTAAGAATAGAGGTGTCAATTCGGGTTATTATGACAGGGTTAAAAATGTATCGTATTGAAACAGGTTGGGTTATAACTTGTTGATTTTATTTTTTTATATCGGATCGGGTCGGGTCGGGTTATTGTCATGTCAGATTGAAAACGTGTCAGTTTTTTTTTCTTGGGGTCGCGTCGGATCAAGTTAATATCGGGTCGGATTACTGTCATGTAATTTTTATACTCGGGTTAGATCGGACCGGGTCAAAATATTATCGGGTTGGACCGGATTGGGTTACTGCCGTGTCATTTTTTGTACTGAAGTTTTGTTCGGATCTGATCATGTCAGTTATTTTTTATACTGTTTCATATTAAATTCAGATATATTTCGGGTTGGTTCATTTTAGACCGGGTTATTATGCTACCCGATTAAATTTGGGTTGGTTTAGATTTTGTTTCAATAATGTTATTGTTACAACTGCACTATTATCAGGTTTTGTCATTGTAACTTGTAACTTTTAGTTATACATTACTGAAAATGGGGCGCGTTATGTCATTGTTGGGAGAGCAATATCGGTGTAAGGAAATTCATAGGCACTGGTAATCTAGTAAATGAAACAAAATACTGGTGCCTATGAATAAATCTAGCACCAGTTCATTGAATACCGGTGCTAGATTCCAGTGTCTATCAAGAAAAATGTTTGTATTTAATATTTTTCTGCACCGATATTGGCTAAATGACATATACCAGTGCTAATATCGGTGCCTATAACCGGATTAGTAATTTTTGCAGTTAAAATTGTGGTGACAAAATATCTAGCACCTTTACCGGTGCTAGGATGGCATTTAATTTAATTTTTTAAAAAATACTTTGAAGCAGCCTCATGCAGTTACATAATAATTGTATAGGCATCGATATGTCTCGAAACATAGAAAAATTTCCAAGTTCGAACAGGAAAACAAGTTTTGAAAAATTGGTTTATAGTATGAGTTACTCTAAAAATGTACTAACGTTTTCCAACATTTCACCAAAATTTTTATTTATTTAATATTTTTATATTTTGGCAACAATAATAAAAATAATATATTTTGGAGCAATGGATAATGGTGTAACACAATTTTGACCACATTGTAATTTTCCAAAACTGTGCAGAAGTAATCAATGCTGAGTTTTGAGTCCCTTCTGTTCACCCATACACGCCCAAATTTCAAAGTCACAATAGTATATTATTGAATTTCATTTTGGTGTAGACAATTTCGTGATTTGACAAATCCAACTTTTTTGGAGGGACCTAAGTTCAAAAGGTAAAAACTTTACTCGTAACTCCAAATTGAAATCCACTCGAAAGTGATGCTACCCTATACACCTCATTGTATTTTGCAAGTACGTAACAAAATATTTATCACCAATCGTGCATAAGAATATATTCGTAATTATTTTCGATTTCCTTTTCTTACTTCAAATCAATTTTAAATTACTCTAAAACATGTATTAGCGTTTTTCAACATTTCACCACAAAAATCCTTTATTTAATATTTCTATATTTAGGCAATAATAACAAAAATAATGTATTTTGGAGCAACAGATAATGGCGTAACACAATATTGGGGCACAATGTAATTTTTCAAGACCGTGTAGAAGTATTCAGCGTTGACTTTCAAGGCTCTTATGTTCACCCATCCATGCCCAATTTGCAAAGTCGCAATCGCACATTATTGAATTTTATTTTGGCATCACCAATTTCGTGATTCGCCAATTCCAACTTTCTTGGAAGGACCTAAGTGCAAAAAGCAAAAACTTTACTTGTAACTTCAAATTAGAATCCGCTCGAACGTGATGATACTCTATACACCCCCATTGTATTTTTCAAGTCCGTAACGGAATATTTATCAACAATTGGGAACAAGAACATATCCATAACACTTTTCGATTTCCCTTTCTTACTTCTAGTAATCAACTTTAAATTACTCTAGAACATATACTAGCGGTTTCCAAAATTTCACCACAAAAAATATTTGTGTTCTATTTCTATATTTATGCAATAATAACAAAAAATGTGTGTTTTGGAGAGAAGGATAACGTAGTATGTTTTTTTGAGCCTTAGCGTAATATTCCATAAATATGTTAGAGGCGCTTTTGTGCCTACTATCTTAGTTTAATAGCAGTGTTGAGTAATCATTGAATTCAATTCACTTTTTTTTATAAAAAAATTAGTGCATTTTGTATTTTAATAAATATTTTTCATTCTAATTTTTTTAAATAAAAAACTTCTGGAGTCCCACCGCGCGTTGCTCGATATTATTAATTAAAAAAATTAGGATTACTTTTATGTACTTTTTGTGTTTTACCTTTAAATTGAAAATAAATAATTTTATTTACAATTTCGAAGTTTAGTCATCTATATGAATAATGAAGTGAAACAATTAGTTTATTTAGAAATTGTTACATATTAAACACAATATAAATTATTATTTTATAATATTTTATTCAGATTATTTAAAAAATAATTATTTAAATGTTGAGCTCATTTTAAAGGTTATCATAATTATATATATCTCACTAAATAAAATTAAATATCAAATAATCTTATTAGTCCCACTAATTATAAAATTCCCACATCTTACAGTTACTCGATCTATAACAAAAATTGTGATAATTTATTAAATATTATTTTTACAATACTTTTCAAACTAATTTTTGTAATTAATATTTAGTTGACTCTCTATAATTACCAATTCAAAATCATAAATTTAATTAGACATCTCTCTCTTTATTTGACTATTATTCCTTAGATTTATAAATGTAGTCTTGTGCATTTTAACTTAACATTATGTATTCAGATTTGTTATGAGTTGACTTTACATACTAGTAATCATATCTGTAAACTCGTAATACATAAAAACCCCACTTTATTCTAATAAATATGTCTAAAGAATTTATTAGTTTGACTCATAACCAAGTTGACTTGGTTCCATATTAAATGTCAATTGAGTTTTTATAAGTACACTTGTTTTGGCTTGATTACACGTAAGGTTATCTAGTTGATTTATCAAGTATTAGGTTCGAGTTGAATCGGGTTTGGGTTGGATCGGGTTTGGGTTTAGGTCGTGTTCGGGTCCAGATTATCAGGTCATATTCGAGTTTTAGGTTAAATTCGACCGTGCCAGGTTCGGGTACGTGTCAATATTTCTCGGGTCAAAATTAATTTTTGGCTTGAGTGCGGTCGTGTCAGGTCGGGTTCGGGTCAGATCAGATTTTGGGTTAATTCAGTCGTGTCGGTATAGATCGGGTTCTCGGTTCGGGTCAAAAATTGACAGCTCTACATACGAAGCATTTCTGTCATAACACCTTTTAGCTAGAGTTTCGATGTAAAGCTAATTTTTATTTCATATAAAAAAGTGAATCGATCAAATGCGGTTATATCAGATCAAGTGCCTTTTCTTATCTTGCCTTTGATCAAAATCGATAAAAAACGGTTCAAAAACCATTTTCCATTAGGGTCCTGGGGTCCCAAAAAAACTGCTAGCAGCGCAAAGCCAGATCTGGAAACTAAGACAACAACATCAACACAACAAAAACATCAAAACAACAACATCAGATTAGGGTACATCACACAACAATACTGGAACATATATATAATCTCCAGCGGTGTTCGGTAGTGGCGAATGCATTCACCGGCAAATTCGATCCTCAGTGGCCTTCGGCTTCGACCCAGAGGTGATCGAAAGATGTGAGCGCAAGAAACCGGGTGAGGGTGGCGGCGGTGGAGCTTACCAGTGGAGATTAGGCAGTAAAGATTAGGCGGAGATGAGGGTGGAAAGAGGATGAAGGTGGGCAAACGATGGAAGGTGGGCTGCAGAGTGAGGATGACGACGATAGAGGTTAGGGTTTAGGGTGGGGAGTGAGTTGTTGGGAAAGAGAGAGAGGAGTATAAGTGGAGGGGAAAACTTAGAAAATTATGAATGTAGACATGTAGTGAAAACAATAATGTTAATGGGTTTTCATATTGGGTCAAGAAGACAGCCCATTAAAGGAGGTTCTACAAATAGAATCACCTTTCAAATAAAAGAGTGATCTGGGATAGCACTTCCGAACTCAGAAGTGTTTTTGGACCTTAATTAAAGGCGGTTGAACAAGTAGAACCACATTTAATTGATTGCCATTAAAGGTGAAACCGCCTTTAATTGATTTCGAACCGCCTTTAAAATGAAAAAAGTGATCTGGGAGGGAGTTTTGAACTCGGAACCTCCGTCGGATCTTAATAGTGATTGTGATGATTTAATTACATCATATGTGATCCATAATTTTTTATATGTACTCCCTTTGTTTCTATTTAGTACATGATATCATAGGTCTAGATAATTGGATTTATGTGAATGAAATGAGTGTATGAAATTGAAATTAGAAAGTAAAAAAAGAGTAGAATGAGTGGATGAAATTGAAGGAATCTTGCAAAAATAGAATGTGTGCCAATATAAAAGAAACAATCCAAATAGAAAAATGTGCAATATATAGAGAAACAAAGGGAGTAATAATATGATATGTGTTTTTTTAAAAGTATTAAAATAATTTCAAGTTGTCTTGAACTTGCAATTAATGTCGCCAAATGTCGGGAACAAAATGATGAAAAAATCCTCAAATAAAAAAATATAAATATAAAAACTCATGTAATCATCTTAACATTTATATGCGACAATATGGCCCCGAGTTCTTCGAAAGCCCCCGAAATACTCCTAAAATGAGTTAAGCTCGCAGTTAACGCCGGTTAAGGCCATCCAATGTTATGAATGACCTAAAAACCCTCAAATTAATCTTTTAATTTTTAAAAAACTAAATACATTTCTTTTTTGAATATCTTTGTCGAAACACTCAATAGTAACCTTTTACAAACAACTAAGTTTAGATTGTCCATCAATTAAAAAAATCAGAGAAAGAAAGTTGAGCGGGCAATGCGATGCACATTATTAGAAGCATGACAGGAGTAGGCCCTAACTCGACAAGTGGAACACAAATAATCGCAATAACTACAAAACATCAGAATCTCCATCATCTCTGTCAACTTTGTTAGAGGATTTAACGTTGTTACACCATCGGTTGCCATGTTTGGATGAGTTATCCGATATGACCAGATTCAAAGTTGAAGGCATCGACGCCGAATTTAACTTAGTTTGCTGATTGTCATGGCTTTATGGACCAGAGGGCTTCTTGAGCATGTGGGGAGGGAAGGTGAGTAAATTGAAGACTCCAAGCGTATGGTATTTGTTGGAAGCAACTTGAAATATTCAGCGTAGATACAGAGGGGGGTAGGGGATCAGTGATGGAAGGAAAAGGTGAAAGGAACTGGTGGGCAAAGAGGGGTGGAGGAGAAAAAAGAGGGGGGAGTGTGTAGATGTATTGAAATTAACGGTGATGGTGGTGTGATGAGGCGCTATAGGGATGTTGTTGAGTTGGGTGGTGTTGGTGGGCGACATGGTGTTATGGTAACATCGGCGGTGGATGGAATAAATGTGTTATGATTGCTAAACAAACAAAACTATTTTGTCATTTTGAATTTTGGGTAAAAAACGATGGGAATGGTTAAGTTATAAATATTTAAACCTGTAAGAGTTATGCCATCACTTCCAAAAAAACTTATACGTTGGTCAAAGGTTTTATGGACACTTTCAAGATCTAAAGATAATATTTTTCGACCGAAAAGAGTTAGCTAAACTTTCAAGAGTATTTATGTCATTTAGATTACTTCTCTGTGAAAATTTTCAAGTCAATGTCGGTCAATAATTAGAGGGTTAAGTTGATCTGAATCTCCTTGCAAAGACTCTGAATTGCGGAATTTTGGATTTTTGACAACAATAGGGATCTCTCCCAACCCTATGGTAGCCGCACAAAATTCAGACTCTAGCCCTCGGGGTAATCTAATTTTGACTTACTCACTAACTAGCAACGAGATTAGTTCACAAAGGTATTGATACTTAATGAACCTGCAAGATTAATCAACAATGAAAACGCTCGCAAGCAATGAGTATAACTCAGAAATTCTGAATATTTGATTAATAAAAGGTGTAAAAATTTGTTGATCATCCCCTCATATTTATAGGGTTATTTTCGAACCAAAGCACTAAACACAATTGGAAACTGAATCGACTTATGACAATTTTAAGAATGTATAACCATATCTAACTAAAATACCTAAATTAAATGACATCTATGGTAATCTGGATGAGATTCTTGAAGAAGAACTCTTGAAAAATATTACCTTATCTAATCTTACCAAATCTAATTATAATCAGAATAAAATTGAATAATCTGAACCCTAATGGATGTTAATTTTGAAATCAACTCTTCAAAGCTCACATGGTTGAGCTTCATCAGTCCAATAACGCAAATTGAAATAATTTACAACATTTTACAAAGATCACACTACCTCATTAAAAAACCCAGCGGGAAAAAGAGTATAGTGTTCTTCACGACGTTTTCAGTTAATCGACAAGCTTGAATAATTAATCCAATTCCTAGCCGATTTATTCTTGAATTCTTCATCATGAAGTTGATCCATCAAAGCATTCAATGTCGCATTACTAACCTTTGTTCTTGACCTTGTCATCAGTCCAACCATGTCACTTAGAGGATCCCGAACATAACCCTTGAATGTTTGATCTAGTCGTGGAATGTGTTCATTTATGGTGGTAGTCGTCTTGACATTTCCATCATAAGTTGCTCAAGTCAATGCCAATGTAGCATTATCTGAACAATTTTTTTTAAAAAACTCCATTTTGTATTGATATAGGCAAAAAATTTGTTCATATATATATATATATATATATATATATTCAATCCTACATTATATTTCTTAACCAATATAGATGCTTGCATGGTAATATTTCTCTTGTTTAGAAGCCAAACTCATATTTTGACCGATTTGCACAATATATTCGCCTCTAAAATAATCTAATTTGTTATTTTAATAACCAACATTATTATTTTTAACTAATTACTGGAGATGTAAATTAACATAAAGAATAGAGAAAATCACGTTTTTAACTTGATGTTTTGTTCAAAAGTGCTGATATAACCTTGTAAAATCTGAAAGTATAAATCTAAACTCAACTTCGTTGACCGAAATGTCAATGTCCAATTTGGTTGGAATTTTATGAAAAGACCGTTATACCCGTGTTAAAAAAATTAAAAAGGAAAAAGGCGAGAATCAGTGGTTTGTGTGGCGGCGGGAAGAGAAGAAGGGAGAGAAGAGGTGCGATTGTGGGGCAGCGGGGGCTGTGGTGGCAAGAATCATATTGGCGGTGGTGGGACTGTGGTGATGAGAACCGGGAGAGGGGCGGTGGTGAATGTGGTGCCGCGCGACGGGGGTTGTGGTAGAGAGAACCAGGAGAGGGGCGGTGGTGGCTATAGTGGAGCGCAACAGAGGTTGTGTTTGCGGCAGTGCCGGGGTTGTGGTGGCAAGAACTAGGAGAGGGGGTCGGTGGTGGTTGTGGTGGCGCGTGTGGCTAGGGTGGAGTGTGGCGGGGGAGAGGTGGTGATGGGAGAGAGGTGGAGCTAGGGTTGAGAGCTGGTTTTGGTTAATGAATCATTGATTGAATGCCTACGGGAAGTGGGGATGGGCGACGGGGCTAGAGTTTCAAGGTGGCTGGGGTGTTGTTACTGGGCGGAGGAGGTGGGTGGCGGGGCTAGATTTATAATGGCGGGGCTGGGGTTTTTGGGCGAAACTGGTGGTTTTGGATGGCAGAGTTGGTGGTTGTGGGTGCATGCAGCGGCGGTGGATTAGTGGCAGGTGGTGGTGACCAATGAGTGTGGTTGAAGATGAAGAAGAAGAAGTCCAAAGGTAAAATTGTCAATTACATTTTCAGTTTTGAGTTTAGGGGTAAATTAATATTTTTATGTTTGGTCAACCGTTGATTTCATTGAGTCAACGTCTGAATTAAAAAAAGAGAAAAACTGCACAATTTTACAAAAATTTAGAGTTAATTTCGCACGTTCAGATTTTACATGATTATGTATGCACTTTAAAATGTTATTTGAGTTATTTATGCACTTTTCCTTAAAGAGACTTCAACTTTTCGAAAGGATATTTGTATAGAGAAAGGTAGATATTGTTTATGGAGTACATGGAGAAACACAAAGAACAAAGAAAACACAACTAGAGACGCCTCCACACTAGACAATTTGTGCTTTCGTTGTGTTTTGAAATGATTCTAAGAGCATGCATAGTGTTTCAATTAGAAATGAAACTGAACTGAAACTACAAGAACCTGACAGTGTAAATTTTAAAGTGGTTCCAATTAATTGAAACAACTCACCAATTATCCTTAAATGAAACTGAGATGAAACTTGGTTTGCCAGAAATGCCATAAACGCATGTGACCACTGGGCCCGCGTGTCAGCACGCGCTACATGTTACCCTATGATTGGGCCTCATGGAATGCAGTGGTTGTTTTTAAAAAAAAATATTTTTCCACCTAATCGGTTCTCGGAGCCCGTATAGCAAGCTTGTTAGCGTGAGGCTATGCACGCCGAACTTGAGGTGCTCGAGCAAAATGTTACTTGGTCTCTCACAGCTCTTTCGCCTGGAAAGAAACCCACTGGTTGAAAGTGGGTGTATCGCATCAAGTACAAGTCTAATGGAGATATTGAATGCTATAAGGCTCTTCTGTTTGTGTTAGGGAATCGTCAGGTTGAAGGCATTGACTTCACCGAGACGTTTGCTCCTGCTGTCAAGATGGTCACAGTTCGTACGTTTCTTTCTGTTGCTGCTGTAGGAGATTGGAAACTGCACCAAATGGACGTTCATAATGCCTTTCTGCATGGCAATTTAAACGAGCTCGTTTATATGACTCCACCTCCGGGCTACTCGAAAGCACTCTCTGGTCAGGTATGTCACCTGCACAAGTCCCTTTATGGTCTTAGACAGGCTCCGCGCAAATGGTTTTCTAAGCTCACACAGGTTTTTCGCAAATATGGGTTTAGAAAGAGTTATGAAAACTATTCTTCGTTCAGTCTTACCCGTTCTGGTCACAGTATTCATGTCTTGGTTTATGTTGACGACTTAATTATTGCTGGAGATAGCTCTTCTGCTATATCTACATTCAAGAAGTATCTGTCATCATGTTTTCATATGGAGGACCTCGACATTCTCAAGTATTTATTAGGCCTAGAAATGGCAAGAAATCCCTCTGGAATATTTGTCTCCCAGCGCAAATATGAACTAAAGGTTGTGGTCGTGGCTGGTCTGCTTAGTTGTAAGCCATTCACTTCCCCAATGGATCCAATGCAGAATCTTGCTAAGGCGGCCAGTACTGATTACGTGTATCCTGAGAAGTATCTTCGTATTATTGGCAAGTTGGTTTATCTTACAATCACCATATCTGAGCTCAGTTTTGCAGTTCACACTCTCTCTTAGTTCATGCAATAGTCGAAGGTTGATCATTGGTCTGCAGCTTTGAGGGTTCTCCACTATGTTTAAGGTAGTCCTGGCTGAGGTTTGATTCTTTCTCAAGATAGTAGCTTGGTTTTGACTGCCTACTATGATTCAGATTGGGCTAACTGTCCAATCACTCGTCATTCGATTACTGGCTATTTTGTCACCTTGGGCATTTCACCAGTTTCCTGGAAAACCAAGAAGCAGCACACAGTTTTGCGCTCTTCAGCAGAGGCCGAGTACAGAGCCATGGTGAATGCATGCTGCGAGGTCCTATGGTTGCAGTCTCTTCTCCTCTTTCTAGGTGTTCCCCATTCTACTCAGGTACATCTATTCTGTGATAGTCAGGCATCTTTACACATGGCATCAAATCCAGTTTTTTATGAAAGAACCAAGCATATTGAAATCGATTGTCATCTGGTTCGTGATCTCGTGTCTTTGCGTGTCATTTCCACTCATCATATTACCACTTCAGAACAACCGGTAGACATGTTTACCAAGGCATTAGGATGAACTGCCTTTCTTCACCTTAGCTCCAAGTTGAGCATTCTCGATCTTCATGCTCCAACTTCAGGGGGAGTAATAGAGTGTGTGTTGTAATAGGTTATGTTTTACCTTATTTACCTCTTGTACATTTTGGGTATATATTGCCCATTCACTTGTCAATA
>JAULKM010000009.1:1970164-1985932 GCA_032355605.1 Rubia tinctorum
CTTGAGAATATCCCCCGTCTCTGTGGACGATCTCGACTTGTCATACTATCTACTTAGTTGTATTTAGTAAGCAAAAGGGCTTAAAATAGCATATTTGAGAAGTACATCGACGACCTCCCAACGGGCAGACGGGTTGAATACAAGTTCGGTAATACTCATTGTTAAAAAGTACAAAGGTGACTCATTAAAGTCTATTTTATATCAGGTCATCAACTAATGAAGTTAAAACTCACTCAATTCATGGATAAAAAAATTACTGAAATCATGAATTTCAATCCATTAAACACTATTTAAAATTCACTAGTTTCTTTTCTTGAAAAAGGTTATTTGAAATCAATGCATACAGAGCAGTAAATGGGTATACAGGCTGAATGCAGATTGGATTATAGTACTAACTATACAAGGTATGAATGTGACTCATTTCACTTTATTTTATCCTGGATCATAAATGAGTCAGGTTAAAATTCGTTTAATTAAAAGAAATTCATTCTTTAATGCAAAAAAACATAAAAACATAATCATTTATAACGAACGGAAGAAGAATTTTTGTAAAAAATTTGATTAGAAAATTTGAATTTATCACTAAGTATCCTATTAAATGAAATTATATATCGATCTAAATCGTATAAATATTAGCATCAATATTTAATACACTTACGCTGAAACGTATAATATTGGATTGTCGGCTTACATTGAACTAGTGGCGGAAAAAGGAAAAAAAACATTCTACAAAATTGGAAGATCAGGATTTTTTAAATTTGTCGCTATCCGTCCGATCAAATGAAAACCATACACCTGTCTATTAAATTGTACCAAAAATAATTTTGCATTTTCCCCATACATTTCATAATGAAACTATGTTCATTTTTATAGATTGTTTTTATGAAAATAAAATCATTCTTTTCCTAAATTAGATTTTTATGAATTATAATATTTAAAATAACTATTATAATATTTAAAAGGGAGAAAGGGTCAGAGAAGAAGTTTAGATCTAACATATAGAGCTCAGAAGCCATTGATATCATGGGAGTTCGTCGTCGTTCCTCAAAATAATAAATTTTTAAACACATAAATATTTCAAATAGAATAATCAAAAATATAAGAGAAAAGTATGATTGTTCCATAGAAGAGTCGTGAGCAGACTATATCGTACAAAGACTGTGTCGTGAGCAGACTATATCGTACAAAGACTGTGTCGTGAGCAGACTATATCGTACAAAGACTGTGTCGTGCGCCATGATCTAGAGGCAAAGGTGTGTTTTTATAATAGTGAGAACAATATGCTCAACAAATAAAATACAAGAGGTTTAAAGTTATTTAGAATAAATAATTAAAAACAAAAAAATACTTAAATTTTTTAAAGCAAAAGAAGAATGCTGAGCCCAATTGGCACAATCACAAACACCCCAAATTAGCCGTGGCTCAAACCCTACCTGAGCAAGCATCCGAAATTTCCAAGTTCGAACTCCTCTTCCCTCCATCCGCCCGCCGTGAGAGCGCAGGTGCCCGCCCGCCGCGACGCCTTTTGCCCTCACCCCAGCCGTATGCCAGTCTCCAAGAACACCTCCGCCTCTACCAAGTGACGAGAGGTATTTTTTAAAAAAATAATTAGGCCCTACGCGGATTTATGTTTTCTGCTCCCTGTATTTGAAAATAGGCTCACGTCTCTATAGTTAAATTAATCTCTTTATGGTAAATTATAGTTAAAATATGAACTCAATTGAATTAAATGGAACTGATGGGTGATGTTGTAGAACTTAGAAGCCGGCAAGTTAACTTAAGAAACAGTCGAAATCAATGTGTTACTGTTTTTTGTAATGAGATATATATACAGTAGCTAAGATTGATTCTATGATTATGTAACCGTTATTCGTTTAAATATTGTCGTATTAAGGGTTCAAATTTTTATATCTCTCTTATTCAACCCCCCAACATAATGTTCTGGTTCCGCCACTGCATGCACGGACTAGGTCGTGCACCATGATACAGAGGAAAATCAATCCAAATATTGGATGAATTCTTGAATGAATCAGGTCATCATTTATATTTAAATTAGGTAGTTTAGTTAAATATGGTTTTAGATTCTTAAACTTACCATAATTCTTTTCAGTTTCTATTTGTATTGGCCGAATTATACCATATAAATAGGGGAGGTCATCCACGAATTATTATAACCATTTTATTAATCAAAATTTCAGATTTTCGAATTTATTGCTTGCGAACATTAATTTCCATTGTTGTTTAATCCTACGGGTTAATTAAGTATCAATACCCTTTGTGAACTAATCATGCGGGCTAGTTAGTGAACAAAGAACCATTTGTTTGTGAGTTAATCCTGCGGGCTAGTTAACGAGCAAATTTTCAAATTGTGAACCAATCCTGCAAGCCAGTTGGCTTTACAATTCTCGAGTATTCAATATCCTGAGAGCTAGTTTTGATCAGTTTGTGCGGCTATACTAGAGTTTGCGAAATCCCTCATTTAGTCAAAGATTTAAAATTTCGCAATCCACAATTTTCGCAAGGAGATTCATATCATTTGGTATCAGAGCAAAGAGAGTTTATGCGACCATCATATCAGGTAAACTAGTAAATGACCCGATGGGTCAAAACTAAATTCCCCCTTGGATAAAAGTCATTTAGTTGGGTTGTAAATGAACCGAACTGTAAATCATGGATAGTGGTGTAAACAAACCAAACTATTCATGAAAAACTCGTGAACAATTTTGCCAAAACTCGAATCAAATTTGATTTAACTGATATCGAACCAAGCTTTTATAGTATTCGACCTCAAGCTAACTAATATTTTTTGTAAATATCGTCTAGCCAACATAATATATATTTAATATATTTTTATTATTTATAAAATGTTATCATGTGCATAAAAAAATTAAAATTTATTTAATCCAGATTCGAGTTAAAAATCAAGCAAAATTAATTTCATTCAAATTCGATTTCGAGCCAAAAAATTACTAGCTCGATCGAACTCAAGTCGAGCTTGAGTTTGAATTGAGGGTTCTTCAAATTTGTCTCGACTCATTACATCCCTAATCTATTCGAGCTCGAACCTAATTAATTTCATTCAAAATCGAGCTCGACTCAAAATTTTACAAGTTTGATCGAAATCTAGGCGAGATCGAAATTAAGATATTTTAAAACAGCCGAGCTCGAATTAAGAGTTGTTCGAATTTAGCTCGAGCTTAAGATATTTTAAACCACCCGAGCTCGAATTGAATTTTACCGAACACGATTCAAGATTGAATAGTATTCGAAACTGAGCTCATCTAATACTATTCCTTAACTTCGTCGAAATTATCAAGCCAACATATTAAATATAATATATTATTATGAATGGAAAAAAAATTAAAAATTTAATCATGGAACGAGTGAGCTCAAACACGAGTTTGAGTCAAGATACAGAATAGATCGAACTCGAACACAAATTCGAGCCAAATTAGTTTCACTCGAACTAAAACTTAAGAGTTTCGATCGAACTAGAGCTCTAGATATTTGAAATGAGCTGAGTTGAAACTAAGGGTTTTTCGATTTTCGACCTGACTTGACAATTCAGGCCTGGAACATGGCCCTATAACCAGATTGAAAGTTTTAAATATGACTAACCCTAACTCATAACCTGTTCCTAATGACTCAAGGTTGAAACTCAAATCGACTAACTCAAGACAAAGGAAGAAGAATAGAGGAAGAAAATGTTGATTGATAACTTATTGGATTAATTATATAATGACCCATTAGATAATGACTTATTGGATAATATATTTTAACTCATTGGGTCATATGAATTATCTCATGTGTTATCCATTTAATGACCCAACCATTATATCCAACCCATTAATACCCATTAATAAATGGATTAATTAGATAATGACTCATTGGATGATGAGTTAATTGGGTTTGGATAATGGATTTATCCAATTAACCCATTTGACGGTCCTAGCGTTTCGACCAGAAAACAGGGCAACCTGAAAAATGGTAAGACTGAAATACATTCACAATATGCCTCATTGATGCTTAGTCATGAAGTAGTGAATGTCGTTTTGTTGTTTTTAAAAAAATAATTATGGTGAAGTTGTAGATGTGAGGATTGGTTTGAAAGGGTTTTCTAGGTTAGTGAATTTGGTTGCCGAAATTCTTGATTTTCGGGTGTTGAGGGATGTTAATATCCATTAGGTTTGCGTTAGAATTGTCTTTGCATGCAATGTTAGTGTGGTCGAATGTAAGTTTTGCTTTGAACGGCCTAGGGTTTTGGGTCGTTGGTTGCTAAGAACAGGGGTTGTGGCATATTTGATTTTGAATGAGTTTTGATAAAGGTGATATTGCTATTTGCGGGATGTAATGGTGATGTAGCAATTATGTTTTGCTTCAAGGTCCCATTTTTAATTTTTGTATGTGTTGTGATAGTGGTTATGTGTTATACAGGAAAATTTCGATGCTATGTACACCATTACGCTTCGTCATGGTGATAGGTGGAAAGTATTGGATGGGATGGATCCGGATCGCTACTCATTGATTTTGACGTTATGATTTTATGGAATGTGGTGATCTAACCCTCTGTTTTTATGATTTTCTTTTTGAAAAAACCTATAATTTAATTAGAAGTGTTGATTTAACCCCATATTTTCATTTAAAGTGTTGATCTAACCCTATGATTTATTTTAAAGTGCTGATTTAACAAGGGTTAATGGTTCTGGAATTTTCAGTTTTAAGCCCAGGAGTATATTTGTCTTTTCAGATTAGGCCAACGCATGAATTCCTTCAGCCAACACCTGAATAGTACAATTTGGGTATATCGGCATAATTGTTCAAAATCTCTGGTCAATTTCGTACTTTCAGATTTTACAGGGTTAGATTGACAATTTCACAAATAATAATAGGGTTAGTTATTTACTTTATCCATATATAAATATTATTTGAAGTAAGCTGCTACTTTTTTATTTTATTTTTGAAAATCGCTAACAAATATTACAATTAGTGAAATTGACATCCAACCTAACTAGCCTCTTGCAATAACTAAAATATTGTAAGGATATCTAAATTACATGACAACCAACCTGATTGTATGTACTATTACAGATTAGAGACTATTACATATTAGAGATCCAATAAAAACTATAACATCGCTTACAAGTATATTAACTTGTTTCCCCCTAAAATCATGACCACTTTGTACAGAGAAGCGTATCAAACATCAAGGTCACTACATCAAACATGGATGTTCTACAATAGTAACACCACTCGAGGTCCAACCACGACCTATGTGATCAAAATTGTAAGCACCTTAAAAAACATCCAAATTAATGAAAATGGAAGATAAAATCACAAACAAAATTAAAAACACATGCACTATCTGTACAAACATATCGAAAACAAAATATCGACGTAAATAACAAAATCGAGCTATCATTATAAACACAACGATTTAGTCGATTATGTCGAATAACAAAACTAATCTAAAATAAACTTTACACTTATTCAATAAGAGAAATATTTGGGGTGTCAAAATAGACCCGTAACCCGCGGGTTATTTATTTTTAAACCCGGGTGGGTATGGGGCAAAATGGGTAATGAGTTAAATGGGTAATGAGTTAAATGAGTATTTGAAAAATATGGGTTGAGCGGGTTGGGTTTGAGGGTTCACCGCGGGTATACCCATATGGGTAAACCCGCGGGTTTCAACTCATATGGGTTTGTATATAAACTCATATGGATCAATATATGGGTTGAAATCCGCAGGTTTACCCATATGAGTTGTTATATAAATGGGTCATACTCATATTTTTTAATAACTCATATTACCCAACCCGTATTTGACCCGACCGCCCATTTGTTACCCCTAAGAAATATCAATTAAAATAAACTCTTAAAATAAGTACGCGGCTCCTTTTAAGGCTTGTGACCTTGGAGAAAAACTCTGAAATTTCGAAAACTCTGACCTGTCTTGATATTCGAGAAGCGTTACAATTCTGCCAACTATAAAATCAATTTTTCAAAAAAATATATATATATATATAAATAAAAGTAATAGTATAGATAAAGCGAACATTCATTTTGTGGATTCCTACTTCTGAGTAGGGGAAGAAAGGCTCCAAACCGCGTCTCTTCTTCCCAGTCAAACTGCCAACTTCTTCTTCACCACGTAGAATACGTCGCCAGTTGTAGGAAATTCTAGGGTTCCGCCCTCTCTCCGCTGTGTAATTCATCTGATCTAGCGGAAATGGCGTCGCAAGATTACGAGAAGATGCAGCTCCGCCAGAACTACCGCAACCTCTGGCACACGGATCTCATGAGAACTATACAAACTGATCCTCCTTGTAAGTGATCTTACGAGTCTCGTTTTTTATTGTGCGAGTGTAGATTTTTTTAGCAGTTTAATGTAGGATCCTCCTGAGAACTAATTTTTTTTTACTGTTTTTGTGTTGAATTTGGTGCAGATTGCTGCCTTGCATTGTGGTGGTAAGTGTTCGGCTATTTGATCTGTGTGGTTGACTCTGCGTTTACTTAGGCAATTTCTGGGAAAATCTCGTAATTGATTAGTTTTGATGATTTATAGCTTATTGAAGTGAGCTTAGCTGGTGACTTTTGTTGTGGTTTAGATGTTTTCTTAGATCGCATAGAACTTGATATGTTGTGCTTGTTCTTTGGAATTCATAGGCAGTGAATTTGTAAACCTTGAATTAAATTTTTGGTTGGGAGATATAAGAGGTTTTTGATACAGATAATGTTGCTTAAATATACGATTTCCTTGATTTGAAGTTTTGGATCTGATTAGGAGGTTTAATATTGTAATTCTGGAGTTCTCATGGTGTAAATCTGTCCTTTGACAAGTGTTGTTGTTGGTCCTTACCATGTTTCTACTTCCATTTCTTGGGTGATATCTTGTTATTTTCGAAGATAGGTCATGTTGCAGGAGTGGAAGTGCGATGCATTATGAAGCTTCTCCGTGTTAGTTACCACTACTTGTAGAGTGGTGATTAAACATATTGTGTTATCTAATTAGTGTACATATGTTAAAAACTGAGAATCATATGTCAGTGATTTTGCTAGGTCCAGGTTTTCGAAAGACTCATCCCTGTTCCTGTAAGATCAAGAGTGAAATTAGTTGTTTCCAGAGTCTTGAAATTAGTCGTTTCCAGAGTCTTGAAATTAGTTCGAATACGATACCCTACTCTAGAACTAACTTGCGTACAAGACTTGGGAATCAGGTTACCTTCAACCTTGAAGTGTTTAAAAAAGAAGTGATGTATGTTGCTCAAGGGATTCTACGGGAAAAGAAGAAGAAACTAGTTGCAAGTAAAAAAAAAATCACATATCAATGTCATTACTGAAAGGATTAGACTGGATTTTGTTGTTTGAAAATTATGCTTTGGTTTGTGAAAGTTACTTAATCAGAGGTCTTCTTCTCCTTCTTGTTTCTTTTTCTGTTCTTAGGGGGTGGGGGTTGGATTGCCTGATAGTTACAATAATGCAGAGTCCAATGAACTTCGAGATTTTCCCTGTTAGTTATTTGTTGAGTGAAAATTAAACATATTGAATTTGAATACTTTAATTACCTGTTGGAAGCTAAGACTCATGTCAGCTGTTATGCTAAGTCCAGGTGTATTAAAGACCTATCCCTGTTCCTGTAAGATTAAGTGTGAGCCCAATTCCAGAATTGTCTAAATAGTTCAATCATATACTTTTTAGAACCACTTTAAAAAGCAGCCCTTTTCGAGATCAGGTTATCTCCAACTGGGAAGTAAAAAAGTTGGCCAGTACTTGTACAGTAAACTCTTTTTTTTTGGAATCCTAGAAACAATGATCTACTTACTCAAAAGTGTTATTGAGTAAACTCCGGATAGAGGTGATCTACATGCTCACTAGTTTGATCTCTTTGCAATTGCACGAGTGAGTACCATTTGGTATTGGTAATTGTCATCAGAATGTATAAATTTGCTGTGCTTTTTCCCCATTTCTTGTACTTCTGTTCTTTAATGCTAGTTATATACTCCATCATATATAACTATGAACCTTCCTACTAATTACTAAAAGTTCAAATTTGCAGCGGACCGTGTGTGTCATATATGCTCCGCAAAAGAGCTCTTTATAATGATATGTCAAGGTAAACGAGGACCCGTCTTTTTAAAGATTTTACATGGATAATGTCTCTTTACCTTGTGCCATTTTTCTCTATTCATCTCAGGTATGTATGCTGTGCTGGTTACGTGCCCTGCAGTGGACGGTGTGGAGAAAGCAAATGCCCAGAATTTTGCCTTGCGACAGAGGTAAATAGATGGCTTATTTTTAAATCTTCATGGATGCTCATGCATTTGCATAAGAGTTTCATATTCTATTGACGAAAATGCAAGGCATGTTTTCTCTATCAGACGGGGATTTTCCTTCCGTGGACCCAATGTGCTTACTTTGTGCTGAGTTCAGATGCTATAGTTTTCTTATATGCAGTGAAAGCTTTTAACCTAACCATTCAAGTACTGGGAACTTTGGTTGCTTGGTGCATTTTTTGTAATTACTATCTGTCGACCCTGCCAACTCTATTGGCTACTCAGGCATATATGTTTATCAGTCTTTATTTATGTTTTTTTAATCTTTATTTATTATTCATAAACATATGCTATCATCGCTCATGTGCCATTCACAAAAATGGAAAGAACGAGTGGGAGTTGTGTAGTAAAATCTGTGACCATTTTCTAAGCTGCATCTCTTCATTTTTGTTCTTTTCTTGGCTGAGTTGGCTCTGGGATTCTACCCGCTTGTGTTATTTACTCAGCATGTAATCTTCTCTCCTTTGGCATCTTTGTGAATTCTAGTGAGAGAGCAAGGATGACAGTAATGATTGTTGTCCATTTTGCTTTTGTATAAATAAATGAACACTTCATTTCATATCTTTTGTAAAATCGGTGGGAAGAATGGAATGGAGGTGAAAGTCATGGTAGTTTCTAAGTCTTCGACGACAATACTAAACCCTATGGTCCCATTTGGCTTTTGTCTCTGCATATGTGCATTTGTGTCCTTGGTTTTATTTTTTCTTGGTTTCTGAATCTTATTATTGCATGCGAATATATTATTTCTCAGCATGCTATTTGCATCTCAATGCGAGCTTTTCAGTTATACATGTGACTATATTTCCCCATTCATATGCTATGGGCATCAGCATTCTTCTTATATTTTACTTATTTCTTCCATTTTTCCAGGTTTTGCTGTGCTTTGGAAATTCAGTTGCCTCTACACGGTTCTTGTTGCAAGATGAATTCAACATACAAACTACCCAGTGTGATAATTGCATCATTGTAATGTCTCCCTCCCCCTCTTCAAAGAAAGATGATTTTAATTTATGTTTATGCTTATCAATTCATGTCATAGCTTTCTTCTATTTAGCTAAAGAATTTCCTTTTTCTGGTACCTAGGGCTTCATGTTCTGCCTTTCGCAACTTGCTTGCATATTTTCCATTGTTGCAATGATTGTTGGAAGTGAAGAACTCTCAGAGGCATCACAGCTACTGACCTGCTTGTCACATATGGTCTATTGCACGTAAGGACTTCCATGTCTAGCCTTATCTTTGACGGTTCTATATCATGGAGATTACAGAATATTATATTGATCACACCTTTTTGTTTTCTGTTTTACAGAGTCTGTGCCTGTATGCAGGTAAACAAAATATTCTTCTAATTGATGCTGCCTACCCGAATTCCTAGTAAATTCGCATTATGATTGGTTGCTTAGTTAGTTTTTCATTACTAATCACTCACATTGCGTATAACAGACCCAACACAAGGTTGAAATGGACAAGCGAGATGGTAAGTTTGGTCCACAAACTGCAATGTCGATTCCTCAGGTTCAGCAAATGTCACGCCTTGATCAGCCTTATCCATCCACCGTCGGTTATCCTCCACCTGCATATGGGCAGCCCGCTGGTTACCCTCCCCAACCTCAAGGTTATCCTCCTGCCGGTTACCCTCCACAAGCTCAAGGCTATCCCTCTGCTGGTTACCCTCCACAAGGTCAGGGCTATCCCCCTGCCGGCTATCCACCCGCTGGCTATCCAAAGTAAGCTGTTTCACAGGAATGTATATGGCTGTGAGAATCTCATTCTTATCCTGGAAACGTTATTAAATGTTGAGTTGCATCATGCACCTAGCTTTGATAATCTGAACATGTAAGATCGATTTGGGTGTAAATTTTGTGCTATTGGATATACTGTTCATTGTTGAAAAATTTCTATGAACTCGTGGTGATGCCATATTACGAGTACTTGTGTTTTTCCCGTCCTGTGATTGTGATTGTGACTGTGATTGTGAATTTATAACTTTTTTTGACGCCATGTTTTTTTAGCATCACTTGGTAGTATTTCTTGATTGTAATTCTGCATGGTTATGCCAACCTCTCCCAGCATCTGTTACCATTGTAATTCAGCAACTTTTTGTAGCATTGGTGGGTTGATTTTGGTTTAGGAGAATTCTCGGTCTCTGGGAATTGCCAAGCCCATTCTCGGGTAAACACCAATAACTTAAAAACGGTAAAAAAAAAATGCAGATCGAGTCGCTAAACTGACGCACAAATTTATCAATATGACAAATACGATGCCCAAGTCGCAGCCCCTCGGAAACTCCATTCGAGGTCAAAGGAGTGGAGGAATGTCCGATAGCGCCTTCAAAGTGGACTTGATGGGTTCAATAAGAAAAATATATACTCCATATGTCTACTTCAGTTGAAACGGAATTGAGTTGGGTTGAATTTATTGGAAATGAGAACAGTTGAAAAGAGTTGAGTTGATTGGAGATGGGAAGAGCTAAATGGAGATGAGCTGAACTGATTGGACCTGAACTAAACTGAATTAATTGTCACTGAACTGAATTAAAATTAATCGAAATGAATAAAGTTGAATTGAAATGAATCACACTGAACTAAACTGAATCAAACTGAATAAAACTTAACTGAACAAAAAATTTAAAAGAAGATAACAGTTAAAAATGAAATTAAAAAAATCATTCAAATCGGCTTTTTCTTATTTTTAAATCATTCAAATCAATTTTTTCTTATTTTTATCAAAAACCAGACGAATAGCGCCTGGCGTTTCCTTCACCCCTCACGTGTATACATAAAAACATTTCACAACTCAATATTTGGACCAATTAAGTCCCAATATCGATACAGTAACCCAACATAAACTCTGATACTATGTCAAAGAATAATGAGAATGATAGTAGGAACTGAATCAAACTGAAAAGAACTGAATTCGACATAAAAAGAAAGAAAATATTGAACTAGAAACATAGTGAAAACATTAATAATCGACCTAAATGAACGCATCTTTATGGAATTAATTAAACTGAACTGAATTGAACTAAACTACATACAATTGAATTGAATTAAATTAAACTAAACTAAATTAAACTAATCTTAACGAGGTTGAAATACCTAAAAGGTAATAATTTAGTTGAGCTAAAATTAATAAGTATGCTTTTCATAATCGCAATAATTATAATAATTCATACAGTCAAATATAAACAACATTTACTATAAGTTTCATATTCAAAATAAATTAAAGAACTTTTTAAATTAAAAATATTTGAATAGAGTTGAAAGTACAATATGAAATTATTAGAGCTGAACTAAGCTGATTGTAGTTGAGTTCATTGTAGAAGAGATGATAAGAGTAGAGAACAGTAGAGCTGAATTTATTGGAGCTGAAAAAAGTTACGAAAACTGAGAAGATTTGAGTCTATGGGTGGCAAAATAAACCCGTACGGGTCAAGCTAATTTTTAAACCCGATTGAGTATAGGTAAAATGGTATTGGATCAAATGGATACGGGTTGAATGAGTAATTAAAAAATATGGATCGGACGAGTTTGATTAGCGGATTGACTGCGAGTGGATAAAATGGGCAGATCCACGGGTAAAACCCGTGAATTTACCCATTTCCATTCTTTCCCTGACCCGTTTTATTAATTTTGAACCACGGTGATTCATGATGAAGTTCGAAATCTGGGCATCAGCAAACTGCTAATGCCATGAGGATGAAGTTTCCATGTTTGTTCCCTCGGAAAAACCCAAGGAACTTTAGTTTCCCTTTTGTTTCTCTCTGATGCAAATTTCATTTGGTTTCCCTTTTGTTTGTCGTGTTATTCTTCTGCTTGTTTAGGTTAATTCACGGCTTATAAATCTCTGGACCTAGTCTGATTTAAGAGTACGAATGCATTGAAGTATTAGGGATTATGAGAGTTGATTTGTGCACTGTGCTTGAAACACAAACGTTAGAAACATGGGAAGAGAGAAGGTGATAGTGGGATTTATGAAAGTTTTGAATTTTTATCGACCGGTTTATATATCAACTCACATGGGTTGCAATTCGCAAATTTACCTATTTTCAACCCGCAAATGGAGTAATTCTTGACCCGTGAGTTGAACGGGTTTCAATCCAACCTGTTTTGCCTGACTCATTTTTTACCCGTCATAAAACGGGTTAAAATGGGTCATGCCCATATTTTTAAATTACCATATTCCCCGACCCGTATTTGATTCGTCCGCCCATTTGTCACCCCTAAATTAAGAAGAGTTGGGTTAAATTGATTGAAATTGAAATAAGTTGAATTGGAAAGGGACTAAATTCTTTGAGCTAAGTTTTCATTGATCTAAAATTAAATATATTAAAAATTAAGAATAATACTACCCATGTCCTATCATTTTAGTTTATTTGTATTTTCACGGTTTTCAATGATCATATTCTACTGTCAATATCTCTAATTACATATAATAATTCCACATACTAAAAATGATATTTCAAAAATAGATGTTAAGATGAATCTAACAATATCTCACATGATATTTTTATTATATATTCTCTTTGTCTCACCATTAATTGATTAATTTAACTTTTGGAAGTGAAACTAACTAAATTTCGACCATTAAATTCTATTATTATATGTATAAGAATATTATCATATTATATGTCATTGGATTCATCATAACATGTATTTTAATATTATAATTTTTCTTAAAAAACTGAGTGCGTCTCTTCAAAGACGGTCTTTCCCTAAGTCATGGAAAGACAAGGTTTAAAGTGTAAATTAGAAGAAATAAAGATAAAAAATTTGGGTTGCATGAATCGGGTTTTAAAATTTATAACTACTACACATTGCATAATAAAACTTTAATATTGCAACAAAGACTTTTTACCTTTTATTATTCTACTTAAACTCTGTTTTTCCATAAACCTATGGAAAGACCGTCTTTCTCAAGATTTTGCCAAAAAATTTATACACATATATATAAAGATATTAATAGTTAAAAATTAATGCAGTTGACTTTCAAAAGTCAAACTAAGCAATTAATGGTGGGACGGAGGAATTATTAATTTTATATTTTGAATAAAGTTTACTAAGTTTGAGTTTTAAAAAAAAAGTATATATAGCCCAAAATTTGTGGGACAAAAGGAGTAGGTCAAATTTAAGCAAAATAATATCATGGGATATATAACCATACGCACTTGAGTAAGCTTCAATATAACATTCAAATATTTTTTAGTGCAAAAACAACCCTAACTACTTAATGAAAGTGTCAATATAACTCTCAGACCCCATTTCCAGCATTGACTTCAAATTTTCGGCACTGACTCTATGTAAATTGACCAAAGTACCCTTTGGGGAAATCTGAAATTAAGTGGACAATTTTACCCCTATAGTTTGTCGTACCACCACCAGACCACCGCGAACCGCCGCCATAATATGTAGAGTTATATCAGCACATTATGAAAATTGATAGAGTTATATCAGCACATTATGAAAACTGATAGAGTTATATCAGCACATTCCTAAAGGATATGAGGTTATATCAGTACTTCGTAAAAAATGTAAGATTATGTTAGCACATACTATTATAAAAGTTAAGTGTGTGATACTCGGCTGGCTTTAACAGGCGAGCACATCATCATATACACCATTATCACATCATAACAGTATCTTATACACCATAAATTTGACATCATCATATTAATCGCCATTATCACATATCATAGCCTCATTTCAAAATTCATCAACATTAAAAAACCCTAGGTCGAAGAACACATCAAAATAACAACCACAACAACACTCAAAGTCATCCAATCATCAGTACGGACTAAACACAACAAAATATCGTCAAAACCCCTATATTCTATAATATGTGTTGATGTAACACTACTTTTTTTTAAGAATGTGTTGATGTAACACTACTTGTTGATTTAACCCTATCAGTTTTCATAATGTGTTAATATAACACTAGTTTTTACGACGGTGGTGCAGCGGTCTAGTGGCAGTCCAACGGTGGTTCGGTGGAAGACTGGCGGTGCGGCGACGGTCTCGTGGTGGTCTAGCGACAATATTTGGGGTATTAATGACTTTAAGGCAATAAAGTTATTTCCTTTTTTTCTGAAGGACAAAAATGTATTTTTATGAAATTTCGGCTTAAAGTTTTCAGAGAGAGTTATATTGCCACTTTTACTAAATATTTAGGGTTATGTTGGCAATTTCAAAAATTGAAAGGTTATATTTACTTTTGTATTAATTACAATACTTTTCTAATATTATTGCAAAATTTTACATCTTACATGAAAACATGCTGTGTGTGGACAGCGTGGATCGTCACTGTCACTCCCGCCTCTGGGATAAGGAAGAGAAAGGATCACTTTCTTCCCACTGAAACACAAAATGGGATTTCCCACATCACTAAGGCCAGTCTCTAGTTTCCCTCATTTCCGATTCTCACTATTCTCTTTTCCACTTTGTTTACATTAATGCGCACACCACAAAGCCTGTGACTAATAATCTGCTCATTTTTCTTCTTTTTTTCGCTGCAGTGGGTGTTGTGGAAGCTACTGCAATCTGGGTCTTGGCTGGAAATCTTCCAGCCTTTTTGTGCAGTTGGGATTCCCCTCAATTGCTTCACTCGAACCCACACAAGTTTTTCCCCCCAAATCCCCCAGGGCCTGCTCTTCCTCGCTTTCATCAGGTATGGTTGCTTGATATGCTGTTTAAAGTTCGATTCTTTATGTTTATTGGATTTACCTGTTCCTCTTAGTTCAGTAATTTTATGGTAAATTGAGTTTAATTGATTGCATGAGTTAGGAGTTCAGAAAAGAATAAGCTAGTGGTAGATGTGAATGTGAATGTGATTCCTTAACTTTTGATGACTCAAAACTGCATCAGAATTAAGCAATGTTAGGACGGCATCTGACAGATAAAGCTATATTAGTTAGGCTGATTAATCTATGCTTAGCTGCCAACTAATTTACAAGTTTTTGTAACTAACCTAAGACAAGAATTGTGGGAGGCAAGTTCTGATGTGCTTAGGTTATAAAATTATGTGCAAAGTGTGATTGAGAATTCAAGAATAGGCTCAATTTTCTTGTCTGTTTGTGTCGTGTTGTAGAGTAATTACATCTGTACAAAAGAACTTGAATGGCTCAATATTAGAGACTTCCATACGATGAGAAGTTACTTCTCCGTAATGATTAGGCAGTTCTGTTTTCAGCTTGTTGTATCTCTTATTTGAATTAACTCCTTTTTTTTGTGCATGTGGAATCCAGATCCACTTTTGGTGCGGGCTGCTAGAGGAGAACCTGTAAGTCGTGCTCCAGCATGGATGATGCGTCAAGCTGGAAGGTACATGGCTGTGTACAGAAAACTTGCCGAGAAACACCCTAGCTTCAGAGAGAGGTCAGAGACAACTGATCTCATTGTGGAAATTTCTTTGCAGCCTTGGGAAGCTTTTCGTCCAGATG